>OU452240.1:2146634-2248405 GCA_911728455.2 Marthasterias glacialis
AGGTTGGTTTTTATGGCGTTATTTATGGAAAACAACTAAATTAAAATGAATTCACTCTCCAGAAAAAAACAGTGATGTATCATACCTCCAAAGTGTGAAACAAACTGCATGAATTTTCAAAGGTTGCTGTTTCGATGCCCACGCATTTCAATTATCGTCGAGTCGAGGTACATTGACCTTTTACAAAAGTGTTATTACACGGGTATTTTATAGGAAACTCTCAACCGCACGGTAGCCTCTCACCCAATGTGTGTCCACAGTGTTTATACTATTTCAACACGCTTTCATTACGTTTCAAAAGCCTACATTTGGACAACTGTTCAGCAACTCATTATACCGTGGTCTGTCAAATCAATCGCTCTACAGCGGGCATAATTTGACTACAATAATGTGCTACTCACGCCGGTGACAAATTATGTTTAATTACAAATCTGTTTTGACTAGAGTCGGACAATGACGACCTGCACTTTATGTGTAAACACCGTAAAATCTAAAACTGGTGACACGACGCCATTTTTAAGGTCGAGAGGGGGCTGTAGAAAATCATATTTATGCGCGTTATGGCATTAGGGTTGATTTAATATTATTGTATGATTCCAATTATTGAGATGTGGACCTACGTTGATTATGTAGAGGTGCGTTCCACGTCCGCACAAGGGGTCGATTGACAAAGTTAACCAGGTTTCACCACAATAGACTGTGTAAGTCTCGCGCGTATTCGAACATTAGGGTCCGATAAAGTGCGTGATTTCGTTTCCTTCACATGTTACAGCAATGCGTGTGGGACCAAAATGGTTCTCAAAAATTTCGAATACGCGCGAGACTTGCACATCTTGGTTGCGACATTTTTGGGGTCAGTGGAATGGGTTAATCGTGTTGGTAAAGTGTGACATTATTCGGCTGTAAGCCACGCCCATTTCACTCAAACTTGCTCCAACCGATTGCGAGCAGCCCATAGGAATTGCGTTAGACTAGTTGAGGGTTTTTGTAACTTGGTAAAATTTAATAATTGGACGTGGCTTTTTCTTCGAGGTCTTCTCAGTATTATGTTTTGTGCCAAAAGAAACGCCTTTGAACGATGAAATGTGTGATTTTTGGTAAAATAACACAGGAACGTATGCCAGTTTTGAAACCGGAAGTAGCGGTTATTTTGTTGGGCGTGCAGCAGATGCGTACGCGTGTGACGCAATGATTTACCAATAGGATAGACCCTTTGCCACACCTTGATCTCCACCAGTATTAATGGAGATCAACGTGGCTCTTATCACGTGACGACACAAGATCAAACAGCGCCCTCACTGAGGTTCAAAGGAAGATCTTTCATTGGATGAGAGTCGCGCGTGGCGCGTACAGCTGCGCGTTTCCCATTATTTGACCTCAGTGATGACGACATAACTATCATGCATGGGTCTCAGCACACAAACGTGCAGACGAATCCCGCAACAAACGTAAATCGCGTTCATTCCAGGCGTTTTCTCGCAAGCAGCAATGGAAACAAAACCATCTGAATGAACGTATCATCACAATATTCCCCAGCCCTTTCTTATTTTAAACAAACACTGCCAGATACAGCTGTCAAAATGACGTGACGTTAAGTCAACGCCTAGTAGGCCTACCTGGAAATGTGGCTGTTGGAACAATATCAATTTAGTTTCAATTCAACTTCATTCTTCAAAAATGTTTTTAAAAGATGAAGTTTTACCACTGGATTTGAGTTTTCTTTTCTGAAATAAACATGGTGAGAAATTTAAAACAAAACAGATACGGAAGATGCTTACAAAGAAGATTTGTATTTTTTTTTATATGAACAAAAAACCCAAAAATAACTATTATAATTACACTCTATTACACAATTTACACAATTTTACAACTGCTTCTATGCACTTTGCGTTATTGATGTGTGTTTTTAAAGTAAAAGGCAATTCCATTCAAAGACAATAAAGTGTTGTATTGCATTGTGTTGTATTGTACACATTCGAATTAAAAACAAACATCATAAAAAGTCATTATTAGAATAAACATAATTACGGTCGAACATATTAGTCAAACCTGCAGACTCCCAAACAAGAAATTTTTGTTTTTCCTTTTGTCTTTTGGTAGTTGCTGCATCTCTTGAGCCGACCACTAGTCGTTTTTTTTTTTTTTTTTTTTTTTATTTCACCGCCCAAAATATCTTGAGCGTCTGCCGCGGAGCGCGTGGCTGGCGAAACATGAGAGTGGTACGTGCGCATGCACATAATGCTTCCCTCGTAATTAGTCCGGATCTCTTACACTGACAAAGGCTCTAATTACAAGGCAGTAAATTGTCCCTAAGAGGGAAGGAAATCCTCCTTTTTCCACGACTGAAGGATAAGGAGACGTAAAGGGGGGACTAAAGAGGGTCACTAGACTAGGACGATAACTTTATTTTCTATCTCCTTTTAACGCGCTGACACCACAAGATGTCCATGTTTCTGACGGTTGGTGACGACGAGAGCGCGGACGTGCGTGGACAATGCGCTGGTCCATTTGCCACGATCGAGTTAAGTTATTACACGTAGCGAGCAGTTGGAAACCCACGGGCCTCCGCAGGGTCGTGCCAGATAGACTCTTTCAAAAACAATTTTCTCGCGGGGACGTGATCGTTTCTTTCCAGGATGACATTCTGCCCAACAAAAGACTGTTTCATTTAGGGGAATATAGACGACTTATTTCCCCAGTTAAGACAAACTGGACCGCACAAAACTGGAGTAATCTTCGATACTGAACAATACAATGCTTAGATGCAAAATGCCAAATCCTTCAGTACATGAAAAGAGCCAAATAGTGTGGTTGATTCGAGAGAAAAAAAATCAGGCATCTGAAACAAAAGTATGAGAAGATTGAACATGGCCGCCATAATTGTAATTTCAAATACCAAGGCTGGATTAGGTCTATATATAAAGACTGTTTTCTTTTCTTTTCTTTTTTAACTTAAAACGTTGATCATCATTCGTATGGGCGGCAATGAGTATTGAAACATGGTTTACAGAAATTTTTCACATGAATATTGTGATATTTGGTAAAATAGTTTTTAGTTGTTTTGGGTTTATGGCAATATTTTGTTACGTAGCTAAAAAAATATATTATAACAATAATAATAATATTATTATCATTCGTATGGGCGGCAATGAGTATGGTTACAACGTTTGGCAGAAACTGTCCTCCAATAACACATGAATATTGTGATATTTGGTAAAATGGTTTTTAGCTGTTTTGAGTTTATGACATCATTTTGTTACGTAGCTGACATATAAAATAATAATAATATAATAATAATAATAATATTTTTATTATTTTTATGAAAAAATAACAATAATAATAATAACAATTTTAACATGCTGGGCAAAATATAGAAACCAGTCCTAATGGATAAATAAAAGAAATAAACACAATTTAATTGTATAATCCACCCATATTTGTTTCATTCTTTTGTTTTCCCTCCCCCCTTTTTTAAGGGTGGGGTGATTATACTTTTTGTTTAATTGTTTTTTTGCAGCAGGTTGGGAATCATACACTGTCTGTAATGTTTAAGCGCTCCATACGAAGTGTGGACCTGATTACAAAAGATGTCCACACTGTGTAGGAACTTGAAACACTGTGTGGACTTACCACACGTCCACACAGTGCTTTCACGAATTCTGTTATCGTTTTACTCAAAAAGGTCGCATTTTCTGTACAGCATTGAATAGCTCAAAACCGAGTATTATATTAGATGGATCGGGTGTCAGAAAACCAGCTCTCAAAACACTCTCTTATAGATGGCGGTGGTTTTAAAGATTTCTTGTTCTTAACTGTAGGATGACAAATGAATGTCCACACAGTGTGTGTCACAAAGGACTGTGTGGACCGAGTTTGTATACCAACAACAACATAATAGGCTTTGAAAATTAATATTCAAACTTGGCTTTGGAATTTACAAAGAATTTTGAAGCAAAGAGGTCAACTTCCAGGCGTTTCAAGCTCTCTGGAAACGGGACAGCCGTACTCGTGTTTAGAAAGTTATCGAACTCAATTGTTCTTGACTTTGATTTTTGATTAACACAATTTCCTGTTCGGTCGCTTTACCTGTAACCCCCCCCCCCCCCCCCATCCGTCCCTTTTCTGTGTATGCCACGCCATTTCATCGACCTCGCAAATCGATACCTCTTCAAAAACGTTTTTAGCGGGAATGTATGACTGTATAATGAAGTGATCTGATCGATACTCCAAACAGTTGACATAAGATATTGACGGCGACCTCACTCAGCAGTCCAACTTTTAACCAGTGTTGGATAATGACCTTCCCTTTATCTAAACACCCATCTCCGAGAAGTCTACGCTCTAACACTTCCCCCCCCCCTTTGCGTCAGAGTCGGTTGCTGCTGACAGCAACTTACTGACCGGATGACAATGTATTCCTTTCGTTGTTTGATAATTTAATTGATTTTTTTTTGTTTATACTATCGCTGTCATGATGTGGACTTTCGCTAACAAGTGTTATACCATGGAGGGTATAGGTTATCGGCTTGGAGGCCAATGGGAACAAAAGTGGCGGCAATAAATAACTGGCATGCAAAGACAAAATCTGCAGGCTGGTCCAAGATTTATACTGCGTATGTTTTTTTTTTTTTTTTTTTTTCAATTATGGTCAATGGCACTGTATGAGAAAACGCAAACGAGGAATGAGGAAAATGAGGAAATGAGAATGAGGAAATCAAGTGATCAGCTGACAAGTTGCATTGCTATATATTTATATATATATATATATATTTATAAAAGGACTAAAAACGCACACAAAAACCACCCCAAACCACTAGTTCAGTCGAATTTTCATTGCGTCCGTGCCGTACGTGTCTGGTGGATTTGTGACTCACGATTTTCGTTTTTGCACGAATCACTAATAGGCACAGTATTCATGCTCTATTATGATTCATGAGTCTGAATCTGACGACTACAGAGAAAAAAGTATGTAATATATCTATACTTTTTTTCTACGAAAAAAAAAACAAACACCAAAGTTATCATCTATATTTAACACTCACTTCTTTTATTTATACATGCTGGTAATTGTATACAACATCCATTTGCTTTATGTAAATGTCTATAAACACAATGAACATGTCGTAGCAAAATTAAAAACGAAAAGAAACAAGAAGAACAATCTGTTATACAAACAATATCAAAATAATATCAAGGAGTAAGTTAAATTTAAAATAAAAATTAAAAGCAAAATGAAATGAATAAGAATACTACAGATGTTTTAATTATCCATGATTCAACAACCATTTTTATAAAATAAGTTTAAATTTAATTCTCCCCACATTCTGAAAAAAAAAAACCCGAAAGCGTTCGGTCAGTGACAACACTTTTATAAAGTTAGATTCAACTAATACAAGTGTCAAACTAGCCTTCAGAAGCTGAGATTTAACTCTTAATAAGTGTCAATTCAACTCCTCATTTGAGTTACATTTAACTCTTTCTAAGTGTTGTCACTGACCAAACTCTTAAAGTGTTGATTTAACACTTTGGTTTTTAGAGTGCGCGATTAACTCGCAGAAGCAAGTCCTGACATCTGTGTCAAAAACTGGACCACAACTTTACCAAACTTTTACCAAAATAAAGCTGTTAATTTTAAGTGAAAGATCAGGGCTTTGATTTGTGGATGGCCGTGAGTTTTTCGTACGTTAACTATTACTTCATTCACTGATGATCAAAACCATTCCACATTCATTCAATCCTCACTATGATCAACTAAATCTAAGCAACTAAATCAATTCATATTCTTCGTTTCGAACTGTCTGTCAATTACATTAAAGGGGCCGTGTCGATGTGATTTTAGCAGTAAATGGAACAACCCAGTTACTGCGCGCGCGTAGTTTGACCAAGACGGCAGCTTTTTTGTGATTTGACCCCTTGCTCCGTTTGGTGACTGCTTTAACTTCTTTCATTTTGAAGCATCAAGGACATTTTGAGAAAATCCTGAAATCAGGAAAAGTCCTGAGAAATCACATGCCTGCTCAAATTTGTCTTCTTCTTTTGAGAGGGGATGAATGGCTTTTGGTATATCGAAACATTCATTTGTGCGTTTTTTTTTAAAATCTCATTGTCGCAGGGTGGGATGGGTGTGGGTGTGTGTGTGTGTGTGTGGGGGGGGGGAGTAAGGATTCCCGCCCCGTCCCCACCCCTCCGCTGGTTATGCCACTGTATAAATACTTCAGCAGGGTTAGATGCAGTGCTAATCGTCTTGACAACAAATGAATGACCTGATTAACTGAAATGATGTCAACATAGAATCTTAGCGAACATCTCATTTGTAAAGATTACATATCATTGTAACTAAAATACATCCCCCTTCCCCTTTTGAGGGTCTGGCAATAAAACATTTTTAAAACATTCATTTTGAATACAGATTTTTATTGGTCACTCATTTCGGTGGAGTCTGTCATACAACATGTGTATCAATTCCCATTAGGAATCGGCCATGACTGACATAAATTTGCATATTTAAACAGGTCAATTTGATATGCAAACAAAATGCGAGGCCCAACCAAAACTCATTTGAAGTTTGAAATTAACGATACCGTGGACGGATATGTATGGCTCACTGTCTTCAAATGAAAACCTACATGTATCAATGTATTTCTCTTCAAATCAATTTTCTTATCATCAAACCAGCTCAAATTTGGCATACATCGCTCTACAATTTGATCAATGTCATCATTCCAACTATGACAGTAATTATACTCATAATTGGGGCATAATCACCACGTACAAATATAGAAGGCTGTACACATAAAGAATATCAACAAACTATTTTACTAAAATAACAATAAATTTCACAAGAAGCAATATTGACTTCTTTTAAAGGTGTCACCATTTCACACTTTTCTTCAATTCTGTGCATCAGATCCTAACATTTGACCTACAATCAAAGCTGAATTAAATATAAAGCTTCACAAGTTATCAATGCAAGCCTAATTTGGAGGCGGGCTTATGCATTCCCCCCCCCCCACCACCACTGATTGGGCTGCAAAACTTCAAGACACAAGTCGGTCAAAAGTGAGACATCAGCGTGCCCAGCAAAAGGATGTAAGGGAAAGTTCCCGGTAAAAGGACGTAAGCAATTTATGTTAAAATTTTCTGTTCAAGAATTATGAGCGGGAAAGTTTGGTAAATTTGTTGCCATGCAAAAGTCATTCTAGAAAGGTTAAATTCTGCATATGGGGAAAGGGGAAACATGTCTTCAGGGTAATTCTAGCAAAAAAATGATATGTTTTTCATGTCAGGAGCCATTTGGTTGCTTAAGTCCTTTTGTTACTGGGACAAACTACTTTATGTCCCGGCAAAAGGGCGTAAGGCCTTACGCCCTTTTGCCGGGCACGACCAAAGTGTTTCAGAAAAGAACCCTGTGATAGATGCTTGTGTTGTTTTCAAAAAAGTATATCTGACAGACCAAGAACATGAATAATGCAAACTATACTTGCAAAGCCTACTGTGTATAGAGACAATGGGGGATAGTGTGGAAGCCCATACTCTTACGACCACAAGAGGGCGCTGTGCATGGCACTTTAGTCTCTCGGAAGTAAATAATGGTGGTCTCGGCAAACGGCAACTTGATGCGTAGTTTCAACTTGGGAGACGAAAAAAACTTGGGTTCAGCAAAACTACAAGCTGGTATTTTGCAACATTGCAATCCCCAAATGGCCTTCATTTTTATAATTACTTCAAAGAGTTTCGGTCTATTACACCATCCATTAATCCCCGCCCCCTAAATATATTGACCAATCGCAGCAGCATCGGCTACATCACAACTGTAAACGTGGGCAGTGCCATGGCTGTGATTGGTCATCACGTAAGGGGGCGGGGCTTAATGGATCGGTCTATTACACAGGTGTTAAAATGAGCGAACATTCTAAGCATTGCAATGGATTTTGTGCGATGAAAGTTGTGGCCTTTGTTTCTTCCACCATTGTTAAACAGTATCATAATGTAAATGGGTACGCTCACCAGGCTGCTCACAGTTGCCAGCACATTTTCCTAAGTGTAGGGCAACTTTCTGAGTAAAGGGCGACTCAATGAACGAAATGTTAATCTCTGACCGGAAGGGACATTTCAAAGGCAATCAAGGGCAACGACCCCAATGGCATGGAGACAATTGCTTCCGCTGCGCCCGTAAGGTATCAGGCCCGTGCCAGGCCTTCGTGCTCCACGGAGGCCTTGATGCCCCTCGTCACTCAATGCCCTGTTGTCCCTTATTAGTCCAGTACAAACTATCACCTTCTCCACTGAGGTGCCCTTCACAAAAGCGAAAACAAAGGCCTCGCCCTAAGTACAACAACGATCAGGCCCGAATGGAAGCTGCTACTTAAACGTACACCTACTTGGGGTTCCAACTTCAAATTATTCCAAACAAGACAGATTTAGACCTTTGTTCTACATGGAGACGGAAGGATGAAGTGATTGAGTGATAAAGCCCTCGACGCACCACACACACAACATAACAACGACCATTTAGAATGCAATATTATACCTAAAAAGAAATGATTACATATCGCTCTACAATGCAGCTGGAGATGCCAGTTGCGACTATTATTTACACTGTCATAAATATCTCCTCAGAAAAATACTCTAGACATATCGACTTTCGGACAGCAGTTCAAGGGGTGGGTGCATACATTTCAGGGTATCTCATAAAAAAAATGTACATTATTATTTTCACAACAAAAAAATTGGTAGAAGCTGAGATGATAGTTTACAATTAGAACAAAGGTATGAGGGCTAACCTACATGTACATAATGGCATAAGCTTTAAATAGACTTTTCAGCCTAGGCCGGAAAAAAAAATGTTCTGTTTCCGATTACATGCCATTTCAAAATAGGGTCGGTAGGTCGGGAATTTTTTTTTTTTTAAAGTCGAATAAAAAGTTTAGGGTCGCGCTGTAAAATTAGGGTCGGTTGGGTAACCGGAAACAGAACCCCTTTTTTTTTTGCCCTATTCAAAGGCAGTGTATACCTTTTTTCAATTCAATATAATTTTATATACCATTAAAACTAACCTCTGAAAAGTTTGTTTCAAAAGATGTTAGCGTTCTTGAGATATGGGCGAAAATCAGGAGCGGTTATTTCCACGCAGAAGGATCCGAAAATGCTGAAACGGCATGTTTTTCATTACGTGAGAAGGGCTTTATGCCTGAAGCCTTTCTCTGGTTCGAATATTTTAGCGAGAAATTACCTCTTCCTAAAAAAAAAACCTACATCACTTCAGAGGGAGTCGTTTCTCACAATGTTTTTTTTTACTATCAACAGCTCTCCGTTGCCCCTCACCAAGTAAGTTTTTATGGTCATTTATTTTTGGAGCAATTTCCAAAAGTATCCCCCACCTTTAAAAACATCTCTGCTGATTTTTCTGACAGCAAAAAAAAACAACAACAAAAAGACAAAAAACGAAACTCAGACTGAAGTAGGATGAATATGAAGAAGTTGGATCACTAACACATCTAATGACATTGGTCTTCACTTTTCATTTTGTTTTGTTACATTTCTTCTAAAGACTTGTGGATGCATGTGAAAGAACGTATCAATTAGAAAAAGGGAGAAAAAAATATGTACCTTCCTTTGACCCTAGTCATTTTAAATAAAGGAAGTGAACCCTGACCTTTGACCCTTTCAGACAAACTGGTAATTCTCCCTGCTGTTGGAGCTGACGAAGTTGCTGGCACCAGATTGGCTGAGATCCGTGGAGAACTGTGCACTCCAGTCTACTTTCATTGGTCGACACAGACCGAAGCAGCTACATTCAAAGAAGTCGACGAAGTTGCGCAGAACGCCCCGACTGTAAAAAAACAAAATGAAAAGGTTTTAAAGAAGCTATGTGCCAAAACCAGACGCTTCCTGCCAAAACATGGTTTATTATTACTATTATTATTATTATTATTTCTCGATATCACAGCATGCAAAAGAACGATTGCATTTTCCTTTGTGCCAGTAACTCCTCGAGTCGGCCTAAGTCCTGTAGCCTCAGACCTCAAGCATGTCAAGGCTCTTTCGCAGGATCCTAGCTGTTCCCGAAAGTGCCGCCTTCTGCGGCAGATCTACTCTCACAGTTTTGCCTATTTGATCTAGATGCTTCTGCAGTGCCTTCGGAATGGTGCCAAGTGCTCCAACCACCACAGGGGCGAAGATTTGTTCGGTCGAGAAAATTTGGGTTTTTTTTTTTTTTTTTTTTTTTTTTTTAATAAATTTCTTCGACATTTCAAATTTTTGATATTTCTACCAGGTCAGGAAGAGGATATTGGTTACCGATTCACTGTAATGCGTTGATAGAAGACGTATTGGCACTGCAAAAGGTGTATTTTCCGATAACAGGAGACCAGGGTTGGATTTCACAAGACGCTAGGACTAGATTTATCTGGAGTTAGGATGAGTAACTAGTCCTAACTTATATGATTTGTCATAAGTTAGGACTAGTCCTAAGTTAGGACTAGTTTTATGAAATCCACCCCAGGGGTATTATGAGACTTGACTTTAGTACAGAAACCTTTAAACTTGGACTACACAAGGGGGAGACCTAAGGGATTTTATGTGGTTCTGGGATTGGGGATTAGGGATTAGGGATTAGGGATTAGGGATTAACACTTACTGAAAGGGATTATAAAGGCTTTCATCCCTGAATGGACCCTTGGGGCTTTTGGGATCTCTGAAATGCTGGTACTTGGCGTGATTCATTCGCTCATTGGTCGTCACACCCATGTAGATCACCTAAAAGTAGATAACAAGGATTTGAGATTTAACGGACGAGGTCTGTGTGTAGAACCTCCCGTACAAAACCAACACGTAAAGTAAATTGGCAAATCGTGACAACTGTAAACTTTAGGTCTCTCAAACTCAAAAGCCGGGGCACTAGCTTTCGGCACCTTGCCAGCTTCAACGTAAAAAAAAAGAAAAGGCAAATTGAAGAGTGTCTCTTCGGCAAAACTCAAATCTGTACATCATTAGATGTTGTCAGTGTGCCAATTAGTGTAACTGTAATATTGTTTCGACCCTAGCAGAGTCTTTCTTCACGTTTTGACCCTAGCAGAGTCTTTCTTCACGTTTTGACCCTAGCAGAGTCTTTCTTCACGTTTCGACCCTGGCAGAGTCTTTCAAAGACTGTGTTAGGGTCGAAAAGCGAGGCCATTAACAATTTTTTGTAATACTACTACTTCATTTTTTAGGTGTGAAACATGGAGAAAATGTGTATTTTTTACCTGGTAAAACTGACAAACAAACAGCATGGTGACCCAGACCATGTAGACAGCAACCTGTAGGCTCATCATGAATGTCCACGGGGAACAAGACATGACCTCACCGATGAATATCCAGACGCCGTTCTCTTCAAAAGAAGTATTGCAGGACTCGAGCCAGTCTAGTGATAAATAAAAAAAAATGATAAATCAAAACAAAAATCACAAAAACAACACCAACACATAAAGTTGACATTTTCTCGGTCGAGAAACAAAATGGACGATCAAATAAAGAGAATCTTTGTTCTCTTGGATTTGTCAAGTCGGGGTTTCTTTGTGCCAGCGGTACCCTCAAAAGAAAAACGGTTCCGGCAATTCCGCCGAAAGAATCCCGCCAGGGAGACGGGACGAATAAAACAAAAAGAATCCCGGCGGCAACTGGTTTAAGTAACTTACACAATGCGTTGCTGACAAGGTAGATTGCTGAGGCCAGGGGTAGAAATCCCAGGTACATGATGAAGTAGCGATGATTCAGTGAACCTAACCATGACAAAGACAGATATGAAAATGGATGAATTAACCCTCCTACTGTCTGACCATTCAATATCAATTATCATCCACTGTGGTTTTGAATGATAAACTATGCCAGCCTGCAATAAGTTCACATGTGGCTTATTGTTTAAACCAAATAATCATAATCAATTTATTCAAAATCTTATAATAATAATAACAATTTGGGAGACTAATCATCCTTACTGGCAGCTGAGAAGCTGAAATGCGAAGAACGCGGCTACACGTGTTTGAGCTGCAGGCATTCAAGGGTGCCTTTGGCAGCCAGCCACATCAACCCGTATATGACCATGGAGCACAGCCTGAGATCGAAAATGTTTGGTTTTTCCGGAGGAAAACCGAATGGCCTGGAGAAAAACCCTCGTGGCACAGGAGAGAACCAACGCACAACTCTACTCACATAATGGCCCTAGCCAGGAATCGAACCAGGGACACATTGGTGACAGGAGAGCGCTTCAAGCAGATGCCACTCATCATCCCCTGCTCACGCCACCCTGCATCTTCCCTTCTCTACTCTGAAGGCTTCAAGGTTTCAAGTCGATTAAAGGTGAACATAAAACTGACGTACAACTACACGTAAAATGAGCGACTGCCTTACCAATACAGTTGTCTACCCACGGACAGTGGTGGTCGAATCGCGCGATGCACTTGTCGCAAGTGGAGCAGTGCTTGGATCTGATTGGCCGCTTGATCAGGCAGGTCGTGCAGAATTGGCTGATGTTGAGTCCGGTTGTCTCAGCCAACTCGATTATCGTCTACAAAAAATGTACATTATATTATTGTTTTATTCATAATCGTTACATGTTAGAGGCCCACTATCAGGTTGCTCTAACCTTGATACCCTCCCGAAACACCCTCCCGAGAAAAATAAATAAATACAAATAAATAAAGAAATGAAGAAATAAATAAAGAAATAAAGAAAGAAATAAAAATGGACATGAAGTTCTTACTCTCTTCTGGTCCTCTTGTGAATTGTTGACAACCCCTGGGTTGAACCGCCAACACTTCCAGAAACTCCAGCACATGGAAGACGAAGCTAATACAAACCCAACCTTTATCCATAAATCACTGAGATGTATGTAAAGTCAAGGGTGTTTCAAGGTAAATTAGAACAAAATTAGTATTTGGAAGCGTGGATTCATAACAATATAAAATAATAGTGGCTTCTTAAATAGCGCTCAAATCTGCGTCACTCAGTCCCCCTGGTCACTTAAACCATCTCAGCTCCCTGGGGAGTATACAGCCTGTGCTGCCAAGTATGTAGCGCACCAAGCTAAATCAATCACAAGAACCATCTCTGCCCTCACAGGTACCCATTTTACCCCTGGGTGAAGAGGAGCAGTTGTAGTCAAGTGTCTTGCTCAAGGACACAAATTTTATGGTATTTATCTACAATTATACAGGATTGGAAAAAAAAAGGTCTGGTTCCGAATACCAAAGGTATCCATTGCCTTTCAAGGGAAATTACATCATTGGCATTTGGAACTAGACATTTGTTTCAATGCAATACAGTTGAAAGTGTGACAGACAGAAGTTATTCCCCCCCCCTTAAATTTCTTCAATTACTAAGATTTGAAACTTTGCATGGTGGGAATACAATCTAGTAAGTTTTTGCGGTGACACCATGTAATTATCTCTAACGAGTTGGGGGTGGTTCTGAAAAGAACCGATGGTATAACAACTCAAGCGTTTACGCGCTTTTTACGTGACGTGCAATAGACCGATTGCGCGACCCGCATCACATGACCTATTGTGGGTATTAAATGTAAACAAACACGACGTCCTCCATAGGAAAGTGTGGTACGATACATGATGATTGTTTGATTTGTTTATTCGATCGAGGCTTTTCTTTCTCGAAATCTGTGAAAAATATTCCAGAGTTTGTACCAGAGACCTTCGAGTGGCTGAATAAAGCCAGTAAGGACAGTTCCAGCAAGTACTGGAAATTGTACAAGTATTGTATAAATGTAAACACATGTAAACATTGGTCGCGCAATCGGTCTATTTGACTCCAAAAATGGCGAGCGTGGCAGAGAGTACCCGCAATGAAGTTGGTGTATACTGTACTTTGAATGTAAGGTTGAAAGATCTTTCACACTGTTTTCATCAAAATTTGAAAGGATATAAGGCCAGAAATAGGCGAAGAATGTAAAATTAATGATGACTTTGGTAGCTACAGCCGTGGCAATGGGGAAAACTTTAGTTGCACGACTATCAACGAAAAACCTGCAGACAGACGGAGAAAAAATAAAAATAAAATAGAAGAGTGTTAGAATTTTTTGGAACACTTTGCCACAGCCCCTACGTGCGACCACTTCACTCTCCGTCTTTAAAGCACCAGCTAAACATTGGTAAGAAGAAGGAAAAAAAATGTTCACAGATTTAAATGTACCTTACATGGTATGAAGATAATGATGACAGAAAACTTTCCTTGACATATTTCTGCCTGAATTGTTATCGTTTTTTAAATAATAAACAGATAAATGAAATAAGATCCAAAATGAGTTTTCGTCTCAGTGAGACGAAAACTCTGCCGATAGGAATGCGTACAAAAATGCTGAATGCAAAATAAGATCCAAAATGAGTTTTCGTCTCACTGAGACGAAAACTCTGCCGATAGGAATGCGTACAAAAATGCTGAATGCATTTAGACCGTTTTTTTCTCGCACATGAAAAAACGAAATGAGCTGACTTTTTCACAGGTTGGTTTTATCACACATATCTTGATTTGTGCAAAGAATGGAAGCATTTACAGTCAGTTTACCAATGTTGAGCTGGGGCTTTCAGACATCTTTCAAAACCTACCTGTTCCAGAAAATTTTATTGAATAAGAATTTTAATACTTAAAATTTTGTTTTACTGTAATCTATCCTTTGGCCCGGGGTCATGTTTGTTAATAATAATATTTTATGTAAAGTTGTTTTAGTTTATTTTTAACTTCACATTTTGTTCAGAGCTTTGGGGGTAGTCTCTTTGCTGAGGCACTCTATGAATTGTACAATTATTATTATTAATTGTGCGCTGATTGTTTTCTTTTTTTTTCTTCTTCTTTTTTTTATGGAAGTCGCCAGACACACAAGGCCAATAAGCCACTCGAGGTGTGGGCTACAAATCCATATTTTTTTTCCCGAGGGGCCATTGCCACCTACTCCTGGGGCTGAAACAGGGTAACCCCCTTTACAGTCCATAAGGATGTAGGCTTGGGTATCATCCATCAGAAGCCTGGCTGGTAGAGCAGAAGGCTCTCCCTCCCCAACTTTTACGGAGCAATTATGGTTAAGTGCCTTGCTCAAGGACACAAGTGTCATGACCGGGACTCGAACCCACACTCCGTAGACTCAGCCACCAGAGCTTGAGTCCGACGCACTAACCACTCGACTTGCCAGGAAAGGCTGGGAAAGAAACCAAAAAAATGTACCCCATGTTGCAGGATTCACATGACGTTAGTGAGAGCTCGTCAAGTTGGTTAAATCACGCCGTAAGAGGGTGCACTATAACAAATTACGAGTGGAACTTACATACACAATCCACTATTAATCACTGAGACCTCTTGAGCCAAGACTAGCTACCAACTAGATACTCAGGAAGCCTCGGTTGAAAATCCGTTGCTAAGAAAATTTCCTTACCTTAGTAAAGCATAAATAAATCCCATCGATAAGACAGCGAGAGCAAACTTGTACGAGTAAGGGATGCCGAGATCGGGGATGAGACCGGCTAAAAAAATCAGTAATCCAGGGAAACACCACATCACGTACTGTCGGAAAACCTGGTGTTGGAGACAAAGTACACCATTGGTAAATATTTTTTACAAGATATGTGATCCGTGCTCGAGCCGATTCTACCTTGAAACGCGAATCCAATTCTTGACTTGCTATTTTTGTAGGATGACCAAAGTTATTAACTTTCAAATGAGATATCAAACTAAAAAATCAATCGATGAATCATAACAAGTAATTAATTTAAAGAAAATGGCTTTTTGTGTTGAGCACAACAAATTAACTCCTAAAATCGTGAACAGCTTTGGAATGTAGAGGAAAAGACTAGGACAAATTAGCTACTTTTGTCTCACTCTCCAATGCCTCTCTTACAATGTTATCTTTCTGGCCCATTACTATGGAATTGACCGCTCCATTAAGCTCCGTCTACCTTAGCAAACTGCATAGCAATAGCACATGGTGTGACTTTCTTGCCACGATCGCAGCGGCGGTTTGGTTGCGGCCACACACACGTATCGGATACACACGCCTATGTAGTTTTCGTGAACGTTAAGGATTTAGTTTCGTGGCATTTTGAGCAGTGTCTTGAGTCCAAAGAACAATGCAAACAGGAACACTGTTAAACCACTTTTTACACGACTGTACAAAGACTACTGCTGTGGGATTCGCACCACCAGAAATACGAAAAAAATTAAAACAAAAAAAAAGTACAGTTGTGTGTGCTGTTGTGTGTCAGAACAATGGCAGCGGTTTGTTTACTTTCCTAATGGGATTTTAACGTGTCAGACTTATGTCGGATTGTCAGTGGCGTTGTCAAGGCTGTGATTGGTCAATACGTTAGTAGGCGGGGCTTAATGGATCGGTCTATTGCTTTGTCTTTCGGATGGGTCGTAAAGCTGTGTTTTGTGTAACGCATGTTGAAAAAAAAAAACCAGTGCACTTATTTGTTTCTGGAGAAGGGGTTGGCCCAAGTACTTTTAAAAGCATAATCTGACAGTTTGCACCACCCCCACTTAAAAAACCGGACTTTCAGTGGCACTGTCAAGGCTGTGATTGGTCAATACGTTAGTAGGTGGGGCTGAATGGAACGGTCTAGTGCCCAAGCGACTCCGCTTGCATACCTTGCTGCCTTTCTTGGAGCCAGCTGACGCTTCACCTCTGTTCTCCTTGATGCGTAATGCGATGTAGCCGTTGCGCCGAGACATCGCAACGTCCAGCGGTGTCTCATGCTGTGAAATACACAAAGTTATAAAGAATAATCATCATTCAAGTTGTCTTTCTCAAAAAAGATAGCGAGGTAGTCTCCGAAGTGCCTTGCACTGTAACACCACAGGCCTGAAGGTACCAGCGACGAAAGGTGAATAAGAAATGTCAGTTTTAGATGTGGGAGGAAAACCTCAACTTGGGAAAACTCAAGAAATTAGGGACTAAAAACCCAATCCACAAGAAAGTATGGGGTGGGATTTGAACGTGGTCCACTGAGGTGGGAAAAGAAGGCAGGAAAAGAAGAAGAAGAAAAAAACAAACCCTCAGAACCATTGGCCAAAACTGGGCACAAATTTCATGAATTCTGGAGGGCCCATAGAATCACCGTTCATTTGTCAGGTTTGTGAATTTGTTCGATCTCAATTGGGGGTGAGAAGAAGGAGGCAAGGGGGGGGGGTAAGGGTTCTGAGCAGGAGGGGCTGTTGCCCCCCGCCCCCTAGGGGTGACCAACTCGCTTACCCTACTGTTCTCGATGAAGCTATCTGCCCCTTGTTGGAGAAGCGTAGTGACTGATGCAGTGTTACCCACAGCTGTAGCCCAGTGGAGGGCAGTGTTCTGATAATGTTTATCCTGAAGGTTGGGACTCGCACCCAGAGTCAGCAGAAGACGAGTCGGGTCCACTCTGCAACGAAAAGGTGTCGACATAAAAATCTCTTGATTATTTTGTAGCACAGCACCCTTCCTCACCTTATTGCATAGACACAATAAATAACTTGGGAAAGTACTGAGTATACAGTGCTTAACACACATCGGTGTATGGGTAAAACATTATAAATAATATTCTTTATCCACGATGCAAAAATTAACATCTACCACAAATCGTCGTGTGCCCGGCAAAAGGACGTAAGGGAAAGTTCCCGGTAAAAGGACGTAAGCCGGGCACACGACGAAATAATACTTTGTTTTACTTACGAAAATGTCCTGTAGCACGCCCACATGAGTGGGGACATCCCGTTGCCATCCAGCATGTTAGGATCTTGTCCTTTAGCGATGAGGTACGCAACAATCGCTGTGTGCCCGTACTGGCAGGCCAGGTGTATCGCGCTCACTCCCTCACCGTCTCGCAGCGATGGGTCGGCTCCGTATTGCATCAGCAAAACCACCATGGGGAGATGGCCTTGCCGCGCCCCCCAGTGAAGAGGTGTTGAGTTAAGATCACCTCCGAGTTGGTCAATTATTGCACCTTGATTGATCAGATATCTGTAGAGACAAAATGGGAGTTGGGGTGGAGGGGGGGGGGAAATGAACATATATGTAGTTTGGGGTTAAAGAGGATGGGCCATGGTGATTGATGTTGACGTTACTGTTTAGTTTTCTGCTTTGCTGTAATTATTGCATCGGACAAACTTCTCTTCTGTGACATTAAATTGACAAAAGAAGTGGTATTTGCAGAGAGTTTTTCCTCCTTTAACTAGCCCGCCGCCTAAATTTATCAAAATCCCGGAAATGAGGGCAGCAAACAAATCATGACGTCGCCTAGAGGTCGATGTTGCCTGGTACCCAACACATATTTTTGAGGATGAGTACCAGTTAGTATCAGCCACTAGTCGACAAAAGAACCTTGCGCGAACTTGGCCATAGTCAGGTACTTGAAAACACATGTAAAAGCACCCCCCTCTCTCACTTTGCAATATCTAGTCTGTTGTTGATGGCAGCCCAGTGGAGCAGCGTCACATTCTCCTTGTCTGGTTCCTGTACATCCAATCCATTTTCGACCAGCTCTTTCACTCTGTCCAGGGCACCATACTGGACGGCTTTGATGACGTCGAACGTTGAGTGGTCTGGTTTGGATCTGACCTGCTGTTGTGTGGGCGAGTCCGATGTGTGGTCAGTCACCATGAGCTGGGCTGGGAGTAGATCATCGGCCTTGGCCTGAGTAGGGTAGGGTTTAAAGTCTTCCATCCTCTAAACTGAGGTTGAAATTTGAACCAATAAACACAAAAACAAAGGTTTGCATTTTTCAGTCTCATTTGTGGGGCAAGAGGGGGGGGGGGGGCGGGTGGAAGGTAGTCAGGCCCCTTGCCTTGTCCCCCTCTGGAGTCTGGTTACGCCACTGTCTTGTCCAGAACTGATCATGGATGAGCAATATCAAGACTCAAGCGTCAGCATTACTTAAAATGAACGGGGAGTAACTAGAGAATTAGACCCAGTTACTGGGGCGCTGAACTACTTTTTTGAGATTTTGACATCATCGGTTGTACTAGCTAGTACGACCGATGATTGAGATTTTGACATCATCGGTTGTACTAGCTAGTACAACCGATGATGTCAAAATCTCAAAAAAGGAGTTTCACTTCTGCGCCCCAGTTACTGGGTCTACTAGAGAATGCAGTTTGCCACTCCTGATCCCTTTATCGATTATACAATGTATTAATCTAACTACATGTAACTAATATTATAATAAGGTACTATTACTAAGTTTAAAGAAGGCATTAAATTCGGAACG
The DNA here is from genome assembly GCA_911728455.2 of Marthasterias glacialis. Classification (NCBI taxonomy): domain Eukaryota; kingdom Metazoa; phylum Echinodermata; class Asteroidea; order Forcipulatida; family Asteriidae; genus Marthasterias; species Marthasterias glacialis. The sequence goes on from OU452240.1 coordinate 2,165,855, forward strand.
AAAATTCATGGACGATCTTTGGGTGGTACTACTGCCTTCTAAACTACTCCTTGAATATCTTTGAAGTGCATGGTTTCACAAATGGTGAAAATCATACGTAAAATAAAACGCCAACTTGTACAAATCGTCCGTGACATGTTATACTCGCCGAATGAGGTATATTCAATGCGCTTGCTCAGACTGCATAGCATTAGCAACAAGTAGATTTACACACAGGCGCATTACGGTATGTGGGCGTGGCTTTACATTGTACATCCATATAATGTATATGTTGTGCGCGATCGGTCGATCTCCGCGATCGACCGATCGTGCTGCGCTATTGGTTGATCTACTGTTCGCGCACATATCGATCGATCGCGCAATGAATATGTTTGCGCGATCGACCAATAGCGCAGCGCGATCGGTCAACCCCGCAGATCGACCGAATGGTCACACCGTAGACCGCACCCTCTCCCGGCGTTGCTATTATGTACTTTTCCGCACATATGCGCATTGCACGTATCACTCAGAAACTACCTAAACAGGCCGCGTCGAGTTTTGATTTTGCTCTGATTTTCAGTTTATTTTTGTCAATAATGTGTGCTCAATGCAACTTAAAGACTTTTGATTTGAACCCACCAGTCTGCAAATATAGGACCCATAGAACACTAGGACGAAGTTTCAGCTCATTTAATCAGGTAAAACAATGAAATAAGTTAGTTATAAATTATTTCGCTATGTAGCGAGACCTTTATACCCAGGACGTTAGTGTAGTACAACGGAGACTAACGTCCTACCTGGGCTACCTGAGTCATGATACCCAAACACCTGAACACCGGCGAGTGGACGAGCGAGACGAGTTTCACTAACTATCGTTAAAAACAGCACTAAACATTGCATCAAAACGACGGATTTTTACATCCTATCTTCACAAATATAATAAGCAAACTTACCTGATTTAAGTTTAAGCAGTATACAGCTTTTTAGACCTGGGGTTAGGCTAGCAATTCAGCAGCAACGTTGGCTGATCCCTTCAACATTTAGTATCGCTATCATCTATCGACCATTGGAAGCAGCCATGTTTGTTTTAAGATTGAAACGCGCAATGCATGCTGGGATTACATCATGTTGTATTTTTTTGTTCAGTGGCCCGAACAAAATAACGTTAACGGTGCTTGCTCTTCCGAGGGGGGGGGGGGGGGGGGGGGGGGGGGGATGCGGCCACCGCCGAATATTATACATCACGGGTGCACCACACTAAATAGGCTCCCCTTAGCAACCACTGCTAATCACTAACTATTCGAAAATACTCCCAATATGAAATCAATTATATTTTCCGGCAACTAGCTGAACTTCATTTTTCTTTTCAATGTTTACGGCCGACGATTTAGGCTCATCCCCCCCAAAAACACGCCTTTTGGAAAGAGTAAATTAGCCAGACTCCATTATGGAAAAAATAATGAACCTACACTTTTTTTGCAAAATGGGACCATTTTTAAAGGGCCAGTGAACCCAAAATGCTCCAGGTTGAAAGTCAACAACCCCACTTGGGCATGATACTAGACCATCAACAATCCACTAAAAGCTTCATGAATCTTTGATTAACGGAACAAGTTGTGGGATTAGTAGGGGAAGGGGCATGTTCCTCTTATATCCTTACCCCCGTTTGATTAGCCTTAAAACTGGATCAGTATCCAGGATTTCTTATGGAGAACTTGAGTCTGAACGCAGACTGCTATTAGCCGGGGGATCAGGGACCAGTAGTGGATTAGCCAGATCCTTTGGCCGATAATCCTTCCTGGATCCATGGTCAACACCAAAGACCTCTATAATTAGTTTGCATGTTTTGTGGGCCATTTCTGATATACATGTAGCTGGATCAGTGGATCATTAGCTGTATAAAGCCAGCACCCCACCCCACTCCACCCACCTGCACCCGACCCCACCCCACCCCCTCCACCCACCCCCACCTTGCATCCCCCAACCACACCCTGCATCCCCAGACTGTCTAAATCCACCCCACGTGGTAAAGTGCTTTTGTGGTACCCTTCAGCAGAAAAAGTAAGTTTGAACGACCGCAGTGGACTGTTCTTTAGTCTTGGCATGTAAGATATTTCCAGTGTTGCACTAAACTTGAGTTCACATCCTTACCCCACCAACAAATATGACTACGTATACTTGTGCTTGTGTTTTGACAGTTGTTATTTAGCCTTTGAGAAAGACTCTGTCTGGAAGGGTCTAAACGTAAGGCCATTACCAAATTTTCTTTTGTATTTATACCATTGGTAGAAGCTAGATAAGCAGTTTGCAAGAGCTAACACGATTTTCTCCCCAAAAATATGAAATCAGCATATCAGCCATTATCAAGTGAACTCACCATACACCGTGATATTTTGAATAGCAAATCCAGATATTTGTTAATTGCAATCAAATAGTAGTTCATCACAATTTATTTTACCTCTACAGATAAGCATTATTTAACTAATATTCATATATAAATTATACTCCAGAAATTAAAAATGGATACAAGATCGATACCAAAAATAAAATTAAAACATTAATAATGCATACGAGTTGTGTTAACTGGAAGGTTTTGGTTATTTAAAGGTAAAATATAGGATTAGTAAAGCTGACAGTGCAGTGTTCTTACTATTGTGCGATTCAACTTATACATGGGGAAAAAACTGTGAAAATTTAGGTTCAATCCATCGTCCGAGTCAGGAGAAAACAGTGAAAAACCGTGCACACTTTTCAGCATGTAAATACATTTGATCTTAAATATTCATTGTTACAACCGAAATTAAAACCGGTGTCTTCAAATTCTAATTTGTCAACTTTGACAGTATTTCAGACCGAAATATTAATCTATGGAAGATTGGTACTGGTGTGAAGCTTTCAGACCGATACTAATTTTTAAAAAAAGAAGGAAAAAATGGGATGAATACCAATCCAGTTTTGTACCTCTATTGACCGGAATATTTCAATGGAAGATTGGTACTGGTATGAAGCTTTCAGACTGATACTAATTTTAAAAAAAATGTATTAAAAAAAATGAGTGAATACCAATCCTTTATTGTACCTTTAAGTCAGTAAACTCTCTTGATAGTGTTTATCCAAGATCCCTAAAGTCTAAGGCACTGTTTAAAATACAAAAAGAATATATATCATATATAACGAGGTGCACTCCCAGTGTGGAAATGATAAACAAATATTGCTGAATGTTTTAAACCTCTTCTGGAAACAGTTTAAAAGTACAGTGAAGTAAAAACACAGCGTTGGTCATCACAAAACCACTGTTAGTAGTTTGTTTACTCTCTTTGAATCAAGATAAAGTATAGTGTTCAATACATCGTTCTAAAAGTAATACCGCCACTACTAGTATGTTTTAATGTATTTGAATCGATGTTCATGTACATTGTGTGGATCTTCATGGTTGGTTTAATAAATTGAACACAGGCTTTTAAAAAAAAAATATTTTACTTCACTAATTTTGTTTTACAAAACCAGTATTTCTTTTAAGCTATCAGAAACGTCTTTCCCAAGTTATCAGTTTAATATTTCTAATGAACCAAATAAATCGGTTATAAAATACTGTATGCTCTACCTCTGTGGCTCTAGTTTTATTAATGGTTGTACGTGCATATTGGCTTATTCAAAGTAATTCATTGAATCACTTTTGTTTTCTTTTCAACAGGCGGAGCTTGTCTTGTGCATCTTGAATTACTTTGAGGAACTGTTGGTTCCCGTGTACGTCGTTCTGTGCGGAGGATACCAAATTGCAGACTTCAACACGGCCAAAATTTTGAACATTCACGAAACTTGCAATGTGTATTGCTTCCTTCTCTGCAAGTTGTTTTCACAACCGCAGACAGAATATTACTTCTACTTTGAACAAAATTATGTACTCCATGGTGGAGAGAAGCACCAATGGTTAAAAATCTAGGATGAACGAACCATTGACTATTATTCAATTACATTTATGCAGAGGCTGCCTCTTCTTGCATAAATGTACACATTTTTTAAAGCAGAATTTCAGTTTGTCAAGGTGTGGTTTCATTATGGTAAAATAAAGTTTTTTTTTTTTTTAGCAAACAAAATATTTTCATATTCAACAAGGCACAGAGAATTACTTTAATTAATCTTTTCGATAAAAGTTTAAACATAAGCAAACTACACGCGACGAAAAATGAAAAACTGTGCTGGGATTATTTCATAATAACATGCATTTAACCATTAAAACCAAAAAAGCAGTTACGCTATAAATTAATATTTGGAATATTGTATATAACTCAATTAACGTATATCTGACAGAAAAAAAGTTGACTTGATTGCGTAGTGGCTGCCTCTACCCCATGTGAAGTAGTTTTAAAATTACAGAAGTGTATTACGTCACTGGTATGAAACACCCCCCTGTTTTTTTAAACAGTTTACATACTAATTTTGCACTCTAATACCATAAATAAGCGGAATTAATAGCAAGAGATATCATAATTTGCATTCGTAATTGAAAACAATAAATGTTGCCTTCTACCAACTTAGTTTAAAAAGCACTGTTAACTCTGTTCTTGTCAAGTGGGACGATTATCTGATGGGACGTTTATCAATGGGCGTGGTTTCTGTGTCAAGAGTAGGAGGTTTCAGTTCGTCGAGTCACATGGTTGCCTGTATCCATGCTGCTTTCAACTTAGGCAGCTCTTAGGCTGGACTATGCAGGCATGCAACTTTTTTTTAGCTGATCAGCTTATTTCCTTCTTGTTTACTGCCAAACTCGGAAAGCTGAAAGACACTGTACAAGTTTGGTGTGCTCGGCAGTTACTTCTTTCTTTCGTTTGTTTGTTTGTTTGTTTGTTTGTTTGTTTGTTGGGGTGTTGGGTTGTTGGGGGTGTTTGTTTGTTTGTTTGTTCGTTTGTTTTGTTTTTTTCACTGGCTGTAAATAAATTATGTACACCTATAAGTGTCCTGTTTGAAGCTTGTAAGTAAAGTGGTTTGCTTTAGAATGTGGGGTTTGAATTCCACCCGTGACACTTGCTATCTGAGCTGAAAGGGATTCAGAAAGCAAGTGCGGCTGGTCTGCTGTCAAGAGTTTGGTTGGCAAGTGACTAAAGCACGGTTTAGTGGAACTCGTCAGGTTGTGAAGAATTTGAATCCTTTGGGAAAAAAAGTAGTCTGATCTCTGAGGTACATGCACAAAAGTGACTTCAGAGGGGCTCTGGCTTGCCAGACATGCCACCAGGCAAGCTGAGTGATTATTAAGTTTTCAAGATTTTCTGGTTTCGAGAACAGCAAGTTGTGAGCAAGTTGTACATTTTATTCCAACTTATGTTGCTTGCAACTTCAAGATAACCGAGTCAAAGGTGCCTCATAACTACGAAGAGAGAGGTTTAGCACATTTGAAATATTCAATGTTGTTAAACTATAAACTATAGTAATGCAATCACATACATACTACACCTACTAATACATGGATACAGAACTTCGTCACCACGAATGCGCCGTTAACATGGTTAAGATGTAACAACCATAAACAAGTTTCTTAAATTCTAACAAAAGTAGATTATTAAAATTCTAATTTTTAGAAAGCTATAAAGTTATCCAAAATATACTATTTTCCGTCTGCAAGACTAAATTATTGTTCAATACGCATGACTGATAAAAAATATAGTTATTTTCTGTCCTTGAGAAGTTGCTTTGAGTTTAATTCGTATAAATATAAGAACAGGAATGTAGATGCTAACTGCTAGATGAAAATATTGGTTTGGAAATACTGACAGGCTGTGTTCACTGTTTTATAAACTGCATTTACCTGAAATTTGTATGGAAAAAAAACAACAAAAAAACAAAAAAAAAACATGCACTTTCCTTGCATGGTAGATTATTGGCCCCAAATTTAGACAAGCTGTGAATTCTTGACAAATCATCGTTTAAATGGAATAAAAATCGGACAAAAAGTGGAAAGGTCAGAAGAGCATTTTAGCATGTGTTATTTGCTGACATGCTTATGGGAGCGCCACAGTGCGATTTGCGCCACCAGACTGAAGAGCGCTTAGGGGAGGGTGCAATTTCTTCCCATCACCAAGGAGTATATGGGTAACTGTGAGGGTAAAAGCAGTTGATGTAAATGATTAGCAACCTGTTGGCTGCTGGGGCTGCATACTCCTAATGAGTTGAGATGGTTTCAGGAATGCTTAGGCCCCATGTGAAAGGAGTTAATGAATTGTAAGCCACTTTGAGGAGTCGACTTGGAGGGTGTAATTTCTTCCCATCACCAAGGAGTATATGGGTAACTGTGAGGGTAAAAGTTGTTGATGTAAATGCTTAGCAACCTGTTGGCTGCTGGTGCTGCATACTCCTAAGGAGTTGAGATGGTTTCAGGAATGCTTAGGCCCAGTGAATGGAGTTAAATAATATTGTAAGACACACTGAGGGGTCTAGCTGGCTTGAGAAAGCACATTATAAATCCATTTTTGAAATCAAGTCATTGTTTGCAAGTACTCACCCGATTTCCTTCTGTGACCAGTGCACTACTGCAATAGGGGGGGGGGAGTTACGGTCAACACAAACAACTCGAGTTGACAGAAGTCTAATTTCTTTAGGGAATGTTCTGAACCACAATGGAATTGAGAACTAACGTGAAAGACTAGTACATTAGAAGTAGGACATGACTTTAACTAAGCCTGATCTTGGAAAAAAATCTGGAAAGTTTTGATGCAATAGCCTCAATTTCACCAAGGGCGAAAATAAAACAAACACAGAAAATCAGACTATTAAATAGGAAGAATAGCTTACCCAATACATGTCAATCTATCAAATCTATGGAGGTGCTAACCCATTGATACACCATGAAACAAAAAACAAAAACAATTTTGTGCAAATTGGGAACAATTTTGTGCAAATTGGGAAATAAAATACATATGTTGCCTCAAGCATAAACCGATTATTATGCAAAAGCCATTATCCCTTTATATTATTACCAGAATTTACCATCCAGAGCAAACTCTGGGGGTAAAACAGTTGCTTAGAAATTGAAATCTCGATTTGTTTCCGATGTAAAGGGGCACATTGCCTTTAAATCCTGTCACATGTTGCTGTTTGGAATTGCTCCTTATCCTTTTTAGGAGTTGTTAGTGCAATAAAACACCTACAGTGTGTTTTAGTGAGTAATGATTCAAAAGCACACACTTTTGACTCTGGAAATAAAACCAGTGGTAGAACACAGTGACCCTCTACATACAAACATTTCGATCTGCCATTTTGTGGAGTCAAAAACTTTGGTTCTACAAAATGGCGGTTTCCCTGTGCGTTTCATGTGCATTTTAGGCAACGAGCTCTTGTTTACTTGCCCACCATATCTTTACAAGTAAAAAGGACTCCCAGAAAGTGAAACTTCTAAATTTATCATGTGACGACGCACGACACCAGGTGAATTGGGTCAATACGCGCAATAAGTGTACTTTTTTTAAAGGTTTTGAGATTCCCGATTTTGTTTTTGCCCTCGTGTTATCTCTGGCAGCTGAGCATGGAGACTGTTGTTGTACTGTCACAATGAGATAACACTACTTAGAGGTTCCCTGAAATAAAAAGTATTCGTGCTTTTATGTTACACCTTATAATTTTTATAAAACGATTCACTTGTAAGAAATCATTTTTTTGCATTCCTGTGTATTTTTGCATAATTTGTTTTCTTTAAAATTAACAGTCTTCAGGAACGCCCACAAAAATAGGTCACTTGCTAACCTGGATTCTCAGCGTGACATCACATGCATTACAACCAAGAATGAATTTGTTAATAGAAGAACACATATTTGTCATTCCTTTGGCAGACCCAATCCCAGAACAACTGTTTTGTGGAATAGCTCAGGAAACATTATGTAATGCATGCGATGTCACGTTGAGAATCAAGCCATGTTAGCAAGTGACCTATTTTTGTGGGCGTTCCTGAAGACTGTTATTTTTTAAACGAAAACAAATTATGCAAAAAAAAATACACAGGAATGCAAACAATTATTTCTTACATGTGAATCGTTTTATAAAAATCATAAGGTGTAACATAAAAGCATTAATACTTTGTATTTCAGTGAACCTTTAAACAACCGATGTCTCAATTACTCAGTGTTGACAAGGGCACCAGCACCCCCTCCGTAGCCGTAACCCTTGGGGCCGAAGTTCTTCCCGTAGCATGCTGTAAGTGTAACAAACATAATATTGAATCATCGTAAAGGAGGGGGGGGGGGTGTACAGGGGGGTGTAGCGTGTCATGGCCGAATGGTCTAGCGCACCGGACTCAAGTTCTGGTGGTGTGGGTTCGAATCCCGGGTCATGACACTTGTGTCCTTGAGCAAGATGCTTTACTTTAATTGCTTCTCTTCACCCAGGGGGTATAAAATGGGTACTTGTGAGGGCAGAGGTTGATACTGTGTTTGAAAAAGCCTTCGGAGCGCCACGGCAGCTCGGGGCTGTATACTCCCCAGGGAGCTGAGAAAGATTACAGGAATGTTATTGGCCCAATGACCAGGGCACTAATGTAAAGCGCATTAACATGTTTATGTGAAATGCGCTATATATAAGAACTAGCTATTATTATTGTGTTAAGTTCTGATTCCAATTTCAGTGTTGCTTGACAAGTTTCTGCTAGGCAAAATTTAGCAGGAAAGCAGCCAGATGTAGTCTTGGTTCAAGACGCTCCTGTGTTCTTTATTTGTAATACATCACCAACAGAGAGGGCGCTATCACACACATATTGCTCTCACACACAAACTGCTATTACAGCTTGGGTGACAGGGTTTGTGAGTTTTTTAATATTCGCGACTTAATGGAGAACGAAAGGTTTCCACTGGGGAATTCTAAAGAGAGGGATGTTCCACAAGGAACTGTATCTGTAAAGTCTATGGGAGGATGTTAAATACAAGGACAAAGGAACAAACAAACGAAAATCTCCGCCATGGATAAATGGGAACCTTGCGTGTGGATGTTATTGAATGGTAAAACAAGAGCTGAAAAGAACTACTACGTTACTGGGGTGTCGTGGCTGAGCGGTTGAGATCACCGGACTCAAGCTCTGGTGTTGTTGGCAGCAGAGTGTGGGTTCGAATCCCGGTCGCGGCACTTGTGTCCTTGAACAAGATACTTTACCATAATTGCTTTGTCCTTCGAATGGGACATTAAGCCGCAGGTCCCTTGTACTAGGATTGGTAGTGCACGTAAAAGAACCCAGAACACTTATCGTGGAAGAGTAGGGGTTTACCCCGGTGTTTCTGGTCCACATGGCAAGCACCCTTATCTACAGGTTTCCTCTTATGATGGTCCCATTGAAAATCATCCCAGAGGTGACATGGCTACCATCGATAAATAAAGTTATTACTATTATTATTATTATTATTATTACTTACATTTGCAGAACACCTCGCCCTCTTTATCACAAACTGTGGTAGAGTCCAGCTTCTTGTTGCAACTTTTGCAGTTGAAGCAACTCTTGTGCCACACCTAGAGAAAAAAAAAAGAGCAACAATTTGTGTGGGGTAAAGTATCGGCGTCAACTACTATTAAAAGGGGATGTGTTGTCTCGATTACAGCCCAGTTATAAACCCAGTTACTACGCCCGCAGATTATTACTGAGTGTGCACTTTGTTTAACAGACTGGTTGGCAGTCCCTCCACTGTTCTTTTAATTTGGGAAGTAAATGTGTAAACGGTTGCGAATATATGAACCAGGACACACAGACCACTCAGGAATAGAGTGTGTAAAGTCAGGTTCATTCTTCGCGTGAATGCGAAGGTGAAGCGAATTTAACGTCACACATTAGCAACAAAGAGTTCCCTTGAGTTCAAATGTGTTTAACTTTTTTGCGAAATTTGTTTCGAATGTAGGGGAAGTATGAACCTGGCTTTAGTCTTACACATAATCGCCGGTAATTAAGCGAGATTTTTGTTTTTTCAGACGTTGACACTAAATCCACACGTGTCTTGATGGGGGCATGGTATGTTTTTCAAATGAAAACAATCTTTGAAAAGGGGAATTGGCAAAAATCATTAAAAAAAAAAGAACAAAAAAATTGTTTAAAAAGTAAAAATAATGGGTGATAAATCCTAAAAAAAAAAAAAATTCATGTTGAGAGGTCTTGTGTTTTGCATTGACACTCACCTGTCCTGCACCAATCACTTTTTCAGCAGCGTAGACAGACTTTGAACACCGGGGGCACTTGTCTGCACCGCCAAATCTGGAAGCTCCGCCTGCTGCCCCCCGACCTGCCGGAACATATGAGGTCTCACTGGCAGGTTTACTCCTAGAAAGAAACATGAGTTACCATGGTTACAAGTCAATAGCTTAGTGGTGCTGTCATGTTTTTTTTTTTTCTTTTTTTAATGTTAAATGTACTGGACTTAAAGGCATTGCATACGTTTGGTAATGACTCTGAAAATTTTTGGCAATAAAAACTTTCTTGGTAAGAAGTACAGCAGCTTTGGATAGTATAATGCATTTTGAGAAACGTTTCACTTCGAAGTACTGCAGTTATGGAGAAATATATCACTTTTTATCACCCAAAAATTTGAATCTCAGAATGTGTATTCCAATGACGGATACTTCTTCTGCGTGAACACAACCGCTCCAGATTTTTTGTGATATCTCAAAAACGCTGCCACCTTTTGAACTGAAATTTACACAGGTTAGTTTTATGGTATATATCTACAATTATATAGCATTAAGGCAAACGTACGGTTCAAAAAACCAAAGGTATACTTTGCCTTTAAGCTCTGGTGTTTCTGATCAGCAGAGTGTGGGTTTTGAATCCCAGTCTTGACACTTGTGTCCTTAAGCAAGACACCCCATACTGCTTCGTCCTTCGGATGGGACGTAAAGCTGTAGGTCCTGCGTGTTGCATAATGCACGCAAAAGAGCACGATGAATTTGTTATAAAGAGAAGGGGTTTGCCCCAGCGTTTCTGGCATGGTCTGGCAGCAGTTTGCGCCACCTCACCTTGTATCCCTTTCAAGGTGTTGTATTATGGTTGCTTCGTCTCATAAAATCATTTGTAACAATTTCCACCAGATTTGATAATTTGGCGCCAGGAGTGTCACTTATGACAGACATGGCGCAGTTTTCCATCCCTTCAAAAAGCAGCCCACACCTCGAGTGGCCTTTGGGCTGATAGGCGAGTTGCATACAAAAATTTTTTTAAATTATTAGTAAAGAATATGTCAAGTTGTCAAATTGGCTTCCATATCACAAATGTCCAAATGTCCACTGGAGCGACAGAATGACCAATGAAGAACTCTGCGGAGGCATAGACAGGCTCTCGTATGAGATCCGCAAGAGCCGCCTACAACTAGCTGGACACTGCTACCGTCACTCTGGAGAACCAGTGTCTAGATTCATCTAGTGGACACCCCCCACACGGAAAGAAAAACAGCGGGAAACCCAGAAAGACTTACACTAAACTCATTTGTGAAAACCTTGATGCCGAAATGGCAGACCGGACATTCCTAATCAAAGATCAGGCCTTGTGGAGGGTGCTCGCCAATGCTCCTCCCTCGGCCGATCAACGATGATGATCACAAGCCTAAAAACTTACCCAATTGCTCCGCCAGTGCTCAAAACTCCTGCACCACCTCCGTAGCCATACCCTTTGGGACCATATTTCTTACCATGGCAACCCCCACAGAAGAGTTGACCTTCATGGTCCTTGACGGTAAAGGAATCCAACATTTTGTTGCAATCCGCTGAAAAAGGAGAACATAGATCATGTAAAAAGAGGTTGGTCAGAAAGTTTTGTTTTTTTCCTGTCTTTCAATGCATCAAATGCAGAGTTAAAGGGGCTGAGACGTCATAATTATAGCAGTAAATGGAATAACCCAGTTACTTTGAGCACGTGTGCGCTGGTGGTCACATCACAGTTTGACAAAGACAGCACCCTTGTGTGTTGACCACCATCGCGCGTGTGTACAGTATCTGGGTGAGAGTTCATCTTTCCATGAACAGCCACAGGCCTGCTATAATCATGACGACACAGCCCCTTTAATGTAAACTGCCTCAACACCCATAAGTTGTGTTTGGACCGTCATTGTACATACATCTACTTCATCAGAACCCCAAAGTTGAAAAAAATTACAATTTTTTTTTTGCAGAGGGACCAGGGTTTTAGTGGTTTGATCTACTAATTGGTGGAACAACATGTCATGGGCCACGGTTTGGTGAAAAAAAAACACATTTTCTCAATAGAGAAAAAAGCAATTCTAGCATCTTATGAGAACATTTTTTTTGTGCGTGCTGAGGAAGAAGGTAAGGAAAGTTTTACCGGAGAAAGGGCGCAAGCAATTAGTGTACAAAATTGTGTTTCAAGAAAACTGAAAGTGAAAGTTTGATCAGTCTGCTGCCATTCATAAGAAACTATTGGAAGTTAAAATTCTTCATGGGGATAAGAAAACATGTCTTTGGGGTAATTTTAGCAACAAGAATGGATCAATAATGCCTTTTTTGTTTGTCAGGAGCCATTTTATTGCTTACGACCTTTTGTAACCAGGGACGGATCCAAGGGGAGCGTGAGGGGCGCACACCCCCCTATTAAAAAATCAAGATATCATCCCGCCCACTTGCAATGAGAAATAAACTTTCGAAATTATACTACAATGTTCATTGTAATGTCAAACAATAAGATGCGGGTAAAAAACAATGTTCATGCTTTTCAGGACATTTGAGGGTGCTGTTGAGGGACATTTGAGGGCCCCAGACCCAACGCTGTTAGGGCGTCACGCTACGCACTTACAGTCGCCACAACTTGCCTTCAATCATCATTTGCTCCTTGATCAGTAAATTTCGCCCCCAACCCCCCCCCCAGACCCAACGCTGTTAGGGCGTCACGCTACGCACTTGCAGTCGCCACAACTTGCCTTCAATCATCATTTGCTCCTTGATCAGTAAATTTCGCCCCCAACCCCCCCCCCATTTTGAAAATCCTGGATCCGCCCCTGGTAACTGGGACAAGGAGTATTAAGTGCCTGGAAGAAGGGCGTAGGTCCTTATACCCTTCTTCTGTACACAGGGCGATCTGTTGTCTTTACCTGGTTTAGTCATGGTTTCACTGTGACAACAATGGACAAAATATATACATATTCAAGAAATTCAGAATATTAATCCCGCCGTCGAGCACGGGAACATTTTGGAAACCCCCGGCAATAGCCTATAAGTGGTCAAGAAAGAAGTCAGCCTTACAACACTTGAAACACATCTTATGCCACTTGTTTCCAGCTCCGATGATTTCCTCGGCAAAATAAACACTCTTGCCACAGGCTGGACATTTTGCGGCTCCTCCAAACTTAGACATGATGAAGCCTGAGTTATTCCTGTAATATAAAAATAAAGAATAGCTTTTCACGGATTGATCTTGATTGATAATAATTTTCAATTATGCCTAACAAAAATAATAGGCCTATAGTAAGTGCCTTGAGTACTTCATTTCGTTGGTAGATACCTGTCCAGGGGGGATGGTCCACAGGAACATCCGCCCAGATTTTTGGTCCTCAAAAACAAATTGTGGTTGCCACTGAAAACTGCAACTTGTCTCGTAGGAGGTGTTAAATTGTGGTTGTCACGACAGCTTAGTAGATAAATAAAAACATTTCTACAAATCTCTATCAAGACAACACCCACGTCTGTACACGCCCGTACACGCCCACCCTGTATGTGCAAACAGTGAGTAGACGGTCATTTACACGAACATTACGGAACTTAACTATACCCACCAAACAGCACCGCTGTGACAAATTGAGGTTGGTATCGGTTACTTGACAAGGCCTAATGAATGTACAATGTAACATGCAGAAAAGCCAAATAGTAGTTATTTGAACTAACTATGTAGAACATTAACAACACAGAGGGCATCCATAATGCAATCAAACATCTGCTGTGGACTTAATGTAACCTTCCCCCATGCCCCCTTTTGCTCTTGATCTCAGCATTATTCCTTTTTTTCCATTACCATCCCCCCCACCTGCCCACTTTTCACAACAAATTTATGCCACTGTACATTGCAAGACTCTGGTATTATTATTATTATTATAATTTACTGATTTCCTGTAACATGACTGACCTTTCAAATACCTGCTAACTGTAATTTTTGTGTTAAATAATTTTATTTTTCAATAATTAAAAACAATTTTTTTTGATGAAAAACCTGATTACACAAAAATGTAAGAATTCTTTCACCCCATCAGTAAAATAAGTCAATTCAATCGCAGGGTAGATCAATTTCTTCTTGGTCAATAAAATTTATTTTTGGTGTGCACATGTAAACAATTTCCTAAAATAGGCCTAGTGCTTTTTTTTCTTCCTGCATTCATGTACATGTACCAACCTTCTTTTTGTTTAAAAGCATGTGACAGGAAACAAAAATATTTTTTCGTCAGGCCCAATGAAAAGACAACATCGTGACCGCCCATGGGCAAAAGCTGGCACTTCCTGCCAAAACTAAATTCAATACTGCGTTTATTTGATCATGAACTACAATGTAGCTGAGAATAAGAGTATCACACCAAATGTACTAGAAACTCAAGATAGGACACTCTGTGTAGAAACATGAAACGCAAAATGGGTGCGCCTGCTGTTGTTAGGTATATGTGGGTAAAACCAAAGATCGTTTGCGCAATAAGTAGGGTCTGTTCAATGGGAAAACTTAGGCCAAACGATCCCACCAACTAAAAAAGGTCAAGGCCGATCGAAAGTTTGGTGTTCGGCCATAAATTGTGCTAATAATCCGAGCAAAAGTGACCCATGGGGAGGGGTGCCATCACGCGGTTGGTAGGTAATAAGGCGTTACATCTGCTACCGTGCAAAACGGCAAAAGCATCCTATCTTGTGTTTCTGGAATCTTTGCTAACAGTAACACTAGGTCGATTACAGTAAATGGGGCATACAATGTACGTATTGTACATGTATTTCTCAACATACATCTAAGTAGAGCATCAGAATGTTTAGCAATCACACACACGCTGACTGATGTATCATCGATCATCACTAATGACCAGGTCTGGAATTTCGTCTTTGAGAGGGCAAGGCCATTTAAATTTTGCAAAAAGGCACTTCCATTGGAAAATCTGCAAACATGCCGTATCCTGCTGCCACTTTATATCCCTTAATTGAGGTCAAATTATATCTTTACCTAGGTCCAGTAAGGTTGACAGAATAAGAGTGGAATAGCCGCTTTGAACGATTACAAAATGTCTACGTGGGGCTTGACAACGCTACAGGCTAAACACCATTTTCGTTCATTTTGGCACGAAAGTTCCGGCCGCGTGATGTAATGTCCGCTTGATTTTTCTTTCTCATAAAGGTAAATAATTACCGATTTTCCTACCAATTCCTGGAGAGGAATATTAAGAAAAGGGACACAAAGCCCAACAACATCCATTTAAAAGAAATACAAAAATTATTTAGAAAGTGGAAGTCTGATGTATGGAAACTCTCCCGGAAAATCTTATTGTCTATGGGAAAGTTTGGAAGAGGTACCAAGGCCAGGACCAGAGGCAATGGAAGCCATGGCCTCCGTGGCCTTCGTACAGTAATTCAAGGTCTGTGTTCCAGTTCAGTTATCGCCATTTGTCTGCCGTTTAACTTTTTTTTTCTGAGAACCATCTTTTGGCATTTGGGCTTCACACACAATTATGGTACTAATATAATAGTATTAGTAATAGAATTCAGGTTATGTTTACATCCATCTAACCACTCTAGTTTATCACAACTCTTCACAAACCACACCCTTCAGTTCCAGATTGTGGCTAAATATGGCTATGCACTCTACACTCCATTTACACTACAGTCATGACAGTACACAAAATACAACACAGCACAAACGTGACACTGACAATGCTAAACTAAACGACTGATGGGTAAAATTACTAAAGCCGCTGGAATCTTGAGGCGAGATAAAAACAAGATACAAACAGGCTTCATTTGTACGTGAACAAAAAAACAGCATTTCATGAAGAACACAGCAGCTGACACAACATTAACAGTCATGCAAAACAAGAAGCTCATTTTTGAAATCTTACACTTACACTTCGAGTCTTGGGTGAGAAATCCTGAGCTTTTCAGTCAGTAGTTGCTGAGGGTGCCGGATAGTTGCAGCAGCCTCCCAACAAATAATATCTAGTCCATGGAGTCTGTGTTTTCAGAGCGTAATTGTGTGCAGTCTAGTAGTTACGGCGCTCTGGAAGAGCCATCCGACTTGTTGAGATCATGAGAAAATTTATCGTAGGATGTCGACATAAAAAACGCAAAATGACGACATCCTGACTTAATTTTATAGACTTGGGATGACAACATCCTGAATGAAGGATGTCGACTTCCTAACTTAATTTATCTCGGGATTACGACATCCTGAACGTAGGATGTCGACTTCCTAACAGAATTTACTCCGCCGGATGACGAGATAAATTGCGTTAGGAAGTCGACATCCTACTTTCATGATGTCGTCATCAAGACATAAATTAAGGTAGGAAGTCGGCATACTGGATGTCGTCATCCCGAGATATATTATGTCAGGATGTCGTCATTTTGCGTTTATTATGTCGAAATCCTGCGATAAACTATCTCTGGATCTCAACAAGTTGGATGGCACTTCCAGAGCTCCATAAGCAGTAGTAGGCTTGGCAGGGCCACATTATGCGCAGCTAGCTCGCCTGTCGGTCGTTGCCGGTTGTGCGGTGTCACTTCAGCACTTAGCAAACTCGCCACCTGTAAACTCGGCACCGTGCAAATTCGGCATCCACCAACTCGGAACCTACAAACTTGTAATGCACAAACACAAGCACGGCACTTAGTCTAAAAGCAATAACGGCAATTACCATTACCAAAGTTTCGAGTCTGTTTGCCTTTCTATTATGGTTTTAAACCCCAGTTCGTTGATCGAAATTTAGCTGGTGTCGAGTTTACTTTGTGCCGACTTTCCTGGTTTGTTATGTGCCGAAGCGATCCACAAGTCTACTGCTCGCGGCTGTGTAGTCTTATGTGTATTGGTTGAAAAACAAATTAGAGCCAACAGAGGGCGCTATAGTCAATTCGCTTCGATAACCGTAGGCTGTGCGCACCACTTGTGTAATGGGAGACTTTGAAATGCTAGGTGGCAGCAGACTTAGCAGATAAATTTCAATCGTTTGCATAGTTCTGAACATCCGAGAACAATAGAGAGGTTGCACGTGACGTCACCTGAGACCTTTTTCTAATGCTGCGTGCACAAACAGACGCTGGAAATCATTCAGCAGACGACGCGCCGCCCATTGAGTTTGTACATGGCTGTACCCAACATGGCTGAAAAACGAACTTCCCGGTGTCATGCAACCTCTCTATAGATTTACCTCGTAAGTCTGTTGCCCCCTAGCGTCTTCAAGAGTCTCCCAATGGGTCATTCACAGATGCGCCAAACTAAACTAGGCCCAATTTTAAACCCTCCTGGGAGACAGTGAACTGGTTGCAGCTTTCAGTTTGCACCTTAAAATGAGCCAAGAAATAATTCATTCAAAGCCTGATATCCTAACCCCTCCAATAGGAGACAGCAGCGTCTTGTTTGTCAGCTTCGTGGTTTTGAATAACACCGTTGTGGAGAAACGATAAAAACTCATTATGCATACATTAGCAGATTCACTTGTCATCATTGTTGTGGCCTCACAAGGGCCCCATTGGTTTCTAAGTGTTCACAAGGACCCGTTTGAAAAAAATAATAACAACAATAAACAGCTTTAATTAGACTTGCCAAAACATATATCCATTTTAATAGCATGTAATAAAACAAAATACAAATCAAGGTAATCCACACATTGACGAAATTCACAATGACGTCATCTACTGTAAAACTTGGGTGCGCCATTTTGGGACTCATATCAGTTTCCCTGCGTTCGTGTAAAGCCAGCTTCATACTTCACTCCTGCGAAAGCGAATGCGAAGCAAATTTTGATGACGCAACATTCACAGTTCGCGCCGTTGTTCAATGGTGACGCAGGAAAATTCGCCTCGCTTTGGCAATGGGAGAATTTGGAATGATATCATCATCAGAGCGCTTGCACCAAGTGCTTCTGACATTGCGCACTCCATTAGTTTCTTCCACTCTTCTCAGTCTGCTGCTGTGCCAGGTTTGTCTGTTCTTGATGTTGAGACCCGTGACTGTCAGGTCATTGTTGATTTTTTTTTACAGCCATGGAACGACAGGTGATAGCAGACTTCCCATGTAAATTGTCATTGTTTACGTAGAACTATGAGCATGCGCACATTTCCGAGAACAATGGATGTACCTGGTAAGTCTGCTGCCACCTAGCGTCGTCAAAATGTCCCCCATTCGCGTGAAGTATGAACTGGGCTTAATATAAACCGTTCCAGCTTTGGCAACAAACCCCACCCACACACCTTTGTTTGTCTACGTTTACACTGCACGTGTGACCGAGTTTGACGGAGGTCACATGACCAAAAGGCGTGATCCAATTGGTCAATGCGCACAGTTTGATTGACAGGCCGGAACGGTCTATCGTGGTACGCGTTTTAGGCAACGCACGCGCGGTAGATCGTGGACAGAGTAGCCCAGTGTGACTTCGATGCAATGGGTAAAATACGGCAAACTTTAAAAGATCACATAATTTGATACAAATCATATCAAAATAATAAAGTCCACACTACCTCTTTAAACAACTTCAAACCCATCCGAGCAAAACTCGTCCGAGAAAAAAAACCCCACTACAATCGAATCTATTTAACAGAATCTTCCGAAGCCTACCGTAACTATAACAAAGTTAAAACAATAATAATAACAATAACAATAATAATAAGAAATAAATGAATAAACAAACAATTGCAATAAAAACAAATCAAAGCTAAAACCAACTAGACCTACGTTTAAATAAGTCAATCAAACAAGTAAAAGTAAAATCAAAAAAAAAATCAAATAAAATACACTGATAATAACAAAATAAATGAAAATCAAACCTAAAACAACTACTTTTAAATGACCCAAACAAACAAAAACAACACCAGTAACAACAACAACAGCAGCAGAAGCAACAACAAAAACAACAACAACAACAACAACAACGACTACAATGACAACAACGAAAACAAGTGAACCTACAAAATCTAAATTGTCAAGTATCAACCAAACTAACCAACAAACTCGACTTGAATTAGCCAACTCATAATTAAACATCTTTGTAAACTGGCAACTTCCAACCCAGCGTACAACAGAGCAATGTTTTTGACAGATCTTGTTTATTTTATTTTGTTTTTTTTTTGCCGAAAATATAAAGGAATGAATGCAATGTTGTTTCTCTCTGAAAGAGTTTTGACAAATAATACTGCTTCCAAACGAAAAAAGAAAAGAAAACAAAATATCCCCGCATCGGCACGAACTATGCAAATAGTTTATGTATGGCATATAGAAAAGTACAATATCGGATCCCAACCATAGCTATTTTGCAGACTGTGAACTATCAAACATTCATGGGTTGTTTTATTTCATTGTCTCAAATGAAACTGCATGACTTCTGGGAATTAAAGGGGCCGTGTCGTCATGATTATAGCAGGCCTGTGGCTGTGCATGGAAAGATAAACTCTCACACAGATACTGCACACGCGCCCGCTTGCGGTCAAATCACAAAGGATGCCGTCTTTTGGCAAACAGTGATGTGATCGTCGGCGCGCACGCGTGCGTAGTAACTGGGTTATTCCATTACTGATGTAATCATGACGACAAAAGCCCATTTCAGGAAAATAAATCTCTCACTTATTTCAATCATTTTTTGGGCGATGACTTTTGAAGGCTAGACAACACGCGTGTTTCTGGTGCCAAGTACGTACGATGTGTACTCAGCCATGACCTTTGTTCGCATTTCGATAAATCCAAAGTCAGAAGACGGGAAGAATTCATCGATTGTCTCATCGTCACTTATGAAATCAAAATACGGCCAGTAAGTTGTGTCGCTTGCTTCGTAATTATAGCACTGGATAGTTGCGCAATATTCCGTTCCGGTATTTTCCAGCTTGTGTGTCTGGTACCAATTGCGATTGATCCAGACTACGTCATCTTTACAGACGTCTAGAGTACTGAGCGGTTCAGGGGTGCCCTTCCCGGTCTGCTTGTTGTATATACTAACAGTCAAGGAGCCATACAAGACTTTGATTACGGCATTGGCGTTACCATGGTTATGCACGGGACTAAAATGACCAGCGGGCCAAATCTCCAACACATACGGGATTCCCGGAGATTTTCCGAGACTGCTACCGAGCGTGACGCGCAGGTAAGTGCCGTTTGTGTCGTCCGAAAGCTCGCCTACCTTTTCAGCCAATTTATCGCGCAGGATTCCGTTGTAAATGCTAAAACGGATCGCATCTGAGAGCAAGACTTTCTCCCCCTCAACATTTTCACTATAATCTAACTCACACCCCTTTATATTCTCGTACAATTCTTTACAGGCGGCAGGAAGACTCGCCGAGAAGACGAAATCCCCTCTGTCCAGAGAAAATAGAGTGACCTTGGAACTGTCCAGTACTTTGGGCGGGATGTTGCAGATGAGAGGCTGTTTGTCGAACTCCACCAGTGGCTCCGTCACCTGAATTCCACTGCCTGAAAATGCAAACAAATTATACCAGTAAACAAACAACTAAGGAAAAAAAAACACGTGTGGTCATTCATTTTTTCTAGTGCTTGTTGAAGCTTAATACTGCTGTGACTTTGGATAAGACGTGACGTCCTATCTGACGCACCCTATACATTTTGTAACGAATAAGAGTGACAAGACTGTCTGTTCATGGAAGCGGCATTATTTTTTAGCACTTTCATGTAAAGTGCAATCAGATATTGACTGATTTTGTTTCTACTGTTGTTGTTGTTGTTGTTGTTGTTTTTTTCGTAGAATGGGGGGGGGGGGGGTGGGAGGTCGAAAACCCCAAAAGGGTCAGTCGTAAATTAATGAGAAATATAACAATTAAAAATGGCTGCCTTATAATCAAGAGCTGTTGAAGAACCTATTTAGTCTGGTACTTACTGTAAATTGCCAGGTTGCTTTTCTCGTCGTACTGCTTTACATACTTCGGGCCTTCTGCGTTGAAGTACGGAAACATGTCTTCACGGACCTGTTCCGGATCCGCCGCACCCTCCAAGAAGTCGAACACCATCAGAGTGGTCTCTTCCATGCGATATCCCTTGCCGTACTTGAGGACGAGGTTGTCGCGGTCATAGCTGTACCAGTAGGTTACCTTACCGTCCTCGACCCCGTACTTCTCTCCGACGGACCGTGTAATCTCGACTGGGCTAGCATCACCTTCACCCTGCCTGAGGAAAGCAGCGAAGCCCTGACCCACGTGGAGCGCCATGCAGTACATACCCTGCAGTCTCTTCTCTTCAACAGAGATGAAGAACGGAAGCCCTTTCCTGTCCGTGTTGAAGACCAGAACCCCCTGACCGTTAACGGGGAACGGTCTCTCCCAGCAGGCCGGCATTTGACGCTGATCAACGGCTGCAAAACACAGAGAAGAAAGACGGTTCATTAATTAGAGTTCGAAAATTACATTTAGTTTTTTTTGATAATGAGTCAGATATTTACCTGGAAAAATATATTTATTTTGAATGCGACATAAATTGATCGAAGTGGGATTTGGACGCAAACTACTGAACAAATTCGAAGATCAAGACTCGGTGAAAATAAATAAAAAACATTGGGAAGTTAATGACAATTTTAACCTATACAAACACAAATCAAAAATATAAATAATAATATTAAAAAAAAAAAAAAAATAAATAAAAAGTATTCTTCCATGAATTTTTACAAATAAATAATTATTTGAAATCAGTGTATGATGGGTTGTATACGCGCAGTAGTCAGCTTTGAACGTTATCACGCAGCAATCAAAACATATATGGACTCTGTACATCAAGTATAGCAGGTTCACAGGCTGTAACAATTAACCATATGTTCGCAATTAATTTTGGTCAATTTTGTTTTATTCTTACCTTCAAATATTTGTTTACCTTCAAAGGTTTATAGAGTTACATGCATGGCTTTCCCCGCCCTCTTTTCCCCTTCCCAAGCCAATCTCCCCTCCCAATTCTCTCCCCACCTCCCACAACCTACCCCTTCCCCTCCAACCTCCCCCACCCCACCTCATCATTGTTTAATTCAATTTCTGCATGGAATGTATATACCCTACGTGTTTCAATCTTGATGTGTACCTTTTTATATGTAGATATTTTCTTTTACTACTTACATGTACATTTTACTATTGTAACTTTGTTTGTAATTCTGCCCCTGGCGGCGACGAAGCAGAAGTTTTAATAAACCATTAATAATAATAATAATAATAAATGATTAGAGTAGAATAAACAGAAGTGACGTCATTTTGTCTTCTAGCTTAAAACAAACAAACAAACAAATGCAACAAGCCGCGAACCCCTGCGTCTCTGTTTAATATACGAAATAATTTTGGGACAAAATGAATATTTGTCGAATGCGGCAGAACACCTCGGTCTTTAGTTTATGGATCCGTGGTCTACCATAATACTAATAGAGCTCAGTGGGCGTAGCCAGCATATTTTTTGAAGCGGGGGGGGGGGGGCAGATGGCAGATATTTGTTGAGGGGCAATTTCAGTTCGAATTGCCCGATAATAGCAAATTTCACGGTGTGTCAGCTGGAGGGGGGAGGGGAGAGATAATCCTGGGTGCAGATGCCCTCTTGCCACTCCCACCCCACTTCAACTACGCACTGATAGAGCTAGGTCCGCAACCATACAGCTATACAAATGAACAAAAAGGAAAGCAAAAAAAAAAAAAAAAAAAAAAATGTTGAGGAAAAAAAACGGAAAAAAACAAAATTCATCCGTCGATTAGTGGATACAACTTTATTGAACCGTCATCATACAACGCCGATCAAAATTCATTATGTTCTAATACCTTGGGTGATTGCTATTTAGTAATATAGACCTATATAAATATTCATTATAGCAAACGCCTTTCAAAGGCTACATCAGAACACTTCACCCCCCCCCCCCCCCCCAACACACTTCCCGGTCCTTTATACTTCCTGCTTCAAAAAATGGTACTCGGCCAACAAAAACTTACCGGCTGTGGAAGCGGCAAACTTCGTTCTCTTGCCAGCACTCGCCGTCTGACTAATCATGCTTGATCGCTTGGTGGACATGCTGCTACTCTGGAAACGATGAACAGATTTTCAGTGGTTGAAATGATCAGCAGCGTTGATTGAGATTTAATAAGAGAAGACTGGGTGTAGACCCTCACCGTGTGATCAGGGTGGAAAAGGATGAGTGTGCAGCTGTCGGCCTCCTGACGGAAAGTGCTTCGAGCAAGCTCAATCTGGGGTTTTAAATGCATTGACTTTTTTGTTAGAGAAAATAATCAATATCCGGGTCTCGATATCCGGGGTAGGGAATAATAGCCTTGCTCCAAGTCAGACACATTGTTTCTGTTTGGAATTGTCGACCAATCCATTGGCTTGATGAAACGATCATGGCCTGAGAAAGTAATACATAATAATTTCACACGGGGTGGGGGGGGGGGAGGGATGCGACGCAAAAAAAAAAAAATAAAATAAAAAAAATAGCGACGGAAACAAATACAAGGGGAAAAAAACAACAGAAAACCCGCTGAGAAATAATTGCAAAAAGGGAACGTCACACGCCCATGGCAGACAATAATGGGGTGTAGCGCTCCAATGCGCTCAGCTTATCTAGCCCCACTGGAATCAGAACAAAGGGACTGCAGTTGGATTATCGCCCATTGTGTGTTGGGATTTAAAGCTCAATAGAATGGTTCCAGACAATAATCATACAATAATTAAAACCTAAATACACAAACATGGTATTATTGGATTTATTGGTATTATTGTAATTATTTGATAGTTTTATAAATAAGATATACGACAATAATTACCCATACACAGTTACTAATGAAAGGTGTCCCACCAATGATACCAGTTTCGGGTCTTGAGTTACTTGTGACCGAGAACAACCCGTTAGTTAGCGAAATCAATAAAATATAGCTCGCATGGCCGATTGAATTACCCAAATAGAACAATCCACAGTGTTCCCCAAAAAGGTCAATGCACCCTATGGTCATTATAGATGGGTTGCAACAGACGCCGTATTTGCTGACAAATTGTATTTTAGGCCTGTAGCCGCGTTAAGCTCGGTAAGTTTTAACCATTGTCACCAGAGATGGCTGATTTGTCTCATTGTTGATGTCATCCCCAACTATTCAACCACCATTGTTCTCCATTCATGGAGATCAATGATATCAACTCGGCAAGGCGTCCCCTGTGTTTAGTGTGCCTCGCTCACACCAGGGTATTTCATGCGCACTGATACTGCACTGCCAAGATGTGGACGCTCTTGTATCATAATTACCACTAACAAGCAAGAAAAGTAACAATAATTGCTGGACAATTTTGGAGATGTTCCAAATTTTCTTCATATCATAGAATGATACAAATGAGCCTATTCCATGAAATATGCTAATTAGATTCACGCTTGCGCACAGACACTATTGGCGGGCACTAGGCAGACGTACAAACGCGTATGCGTCACACCACCATAAGCCCTACACAAAGGCGCAATGTTCCCTCATTTTACCCACTAGTAGGCCTAGTGTTGTGCGCACGCGTAATGTGGAATTTACATATTATTTCATGGGAAAGGTCTACTGTACGGTGTGATAACCCGTAAAGTTAAATATTTTGTTTTTACTTCCATTGAGCTCTGAACAAAGCACTCATGCCTGCAGGGATATTTAGGTTATTTGGCTATTTTCTTACAACACACTGTAGGTGTTTTCATTCATGAAAAACTCTTAAAAAAGACGCGGAGCAATTCCAAACAGCAACATTTTAAGTGATTTGAAGGCAATGTGCCCTCAATCCAGCAATAGAGTCTTTACATGGTGGACCATTTTTCTTTAGATATCTACCATAAAGACGAGAAGGCGGGCTTGTATTTTGACAAGGCTGAAAAAACAATTAATAATTAATGATCACAATTTTATTTCCCTCGTCACTTTCGGTTCGACTAGAAACTAACAAACCGATTAATCATTGGGTCTCACCGGGAGGCAAAGCCCCGTTGAAAGCTGATGATCCATAATCGCAATCCCTCTTTGCAATATCGATTCTGAGATGTCATTGATCTGGGATTTACTATTTTCAGATTTGCACAGACAACGCCAGAGGTCAGTGAACCCTTTTCATTATGCATGCTTTCCCCGTAAGGCCTTGTCACACAGGGCATTTTTTTACAGGTAGCTTTTTGGAGGCAACCAACTGCACTGAACGCCTAAGAAACTTTTCATGAATACAGCAGACATTTTTTTCCCCAACACCATCTTACTATGTCTTTAAGACAATATGTGCAGATTAACATGTGAATGTAATGTTCTTCATGGGGATTCCCTGGAACTGGTCGCCTGTAAATTACCCAGTCTGACATGGCCCTTTAAAACATTAAATAATATGAAACATGATTGGAGGAGAAACCATAATATTATTATGGTTAAGTGCCTTGCTCAAACACTCAAATGACATGACTGGGAATTGAACCCAGACTCTGGTGATTCAGCTATCCGAACCCCAATAGTAAGCCAATTGTTACGACACTAAAACAACAACAACAACAACAACAACAACAACAACAACAACAACAACAACAACAACAACAACAACAACAACAGCAACAACAGCAACAACAACAACCACAACAACAACAACAACAACAACGACAACAACAACCACAACAACAACAACAACAACAACAACAACAACAACAACAACCACAACAACAACCACAACAACAACAACAACAACAACAACAACAACAACAACAAAAACAACAACAACAACAACAACAACAACAACAACAACAACAACAGCAACAACAACAACAACAACAACAACAACAAAAACAACAACAACAACAACAACAACAACAACAACAACAACAACAACAACAACACCAACACCAAAAACAACACCACCACCACCACCACCACCACAGATACAAAATACAGAAAATACACCAAGCTGGTACAAAATCAAACACCAACATATTCCTGCCCCCAGAATATGGACGGCTTCCCACTGGCGTCTCTCTCACGTTTTACAAATGAAGTGAACGTTGATGGGCACGTTCCAATAAACAAGTCTGCCTGACCTAAAATCACTAGGTCGACCTGTGGAGTCTTTGGATTCAAATGATGGACGGAAACCTAAAGACAACGAGAGAAACAAAGTATTAGACACTTCATGGGCCTTGTAAAATGGAAATTTGTGGGTGACCACCTTCATGATATAAACTTTTTGACAGGTTGTCTGCATGGTATGTCTTTGGACACGACTCAATCTTCCCCAAACCAATGATGTATCATCACCTCATTAAAAAAAAAATAGTCTATTTCAGTTTGCCGAGTTTGGCCTTCAAAAACAAAATGTTCGTGTCCTGCTCCAGACGTTTTCTTCCACAAACTTTCTCAGTCCTTCTGCCTGGAAACACACAGATGTACATCAAACCTACATCTCTTACCCCTATGGGTGACAGCTCCTTTCTGAAGTCTTCAAGGTATGGGTGTTTATCTGTTGCGACGAAGAGATGTTTGGCTTTGACATCCTTCACAACTTTCAGGGTCAACTCCAACATGTGATCTAAACTGGGAAGACACATGTCCTGCGAGAATGACACAAAAAGAGGCAATAATGTATAGTTGGTTTGCGGTAACACCATGTGATTATATCTATACTTGGCTATACAAGAGATTGTTCTTGTGAGAAACTGTCCTGTTATTCTACTACCGCGGAGTAGATTTCGGAAATCGGGGGGTACAACTTAGTTCTGAAAAGAACTGTACTGCCATGGGGAGATAGAAAATCGGCAAAGACTACTACCACTTTCGCTTAGTGGGTCGAGGGGACTTCTCCCGGAGAACTTCACTGCCGCGGAGTGAGTTTATCAATATTTTCAATTTTTTTTCAATTCAATTCACATTTATTTCCATACTGTCAAAAAACATAATATTAATTACATACAAAAGCAAACTGTGTAGTTTAAGTAAATAAAGGTTTATACAGTCAAAGAAAGGGAACAGTATGGAGGCCGATTTGATAAGCCGAGACTTGTAGAAATCAGCCTATGAACAGACAGAAACAAGACAAACGAACAGACAGAAGACATACATTATGAACAACACAACTGAATACAAAAACAACAAAAACGCTTAAATAACAAAAGTGAAATGCGATTGTAATATGAAAAGAACAAATAATGATTATACATGGCAAAGCAGTCAGTTGAAAGAAATTGGTCTCAACGTTTCGACTATAGCCTGCTCTAGTCATCGTCAAGACACAAGAACTTCTTCACCCTGATTCCAGTTTTATGAGACAATAATTTGTAATTGTTAGTTTCAGTCTGGAACACCACTGGTTGTAACCGTTCCTACCCCTTAACAACTCCTCCAGAGAAATGTTTCTGACTGAAGTAAAGTCCCGTAACTTGATCTTGAGCTCACCTCAGAAACAGCTCCGGGTTTCTTGTCGTGGCATTGCTCAGACGCCATGATAAATGACGTCTTTAGCCTTTCTGGGATGCATGCCTTCACCTTTAAGTTAAAAAAAAAAGTTTTGTAAAAGTATAAAACAGAAACCTGTCCTTTTTTCCCCGCCCCCACCCTTGTCTCGTTCCTTATTGCTTGTATTGATTCCTTCTGACCAACTTCTGTGTTCTCAATGCATTCTGCTTCTTTCTCTTGTAACAAAATGCTTCAAAAGTACAAGCTTTGTCAGAGGTTTCTTGAAAACTAGCCGATTGGAATCAATATCTCCCAAAACATGATTTATTCTCATCAGCGTAAAGGTGTCTCAAAGGCAGGGATATACCTTGAAAACTTGGAACTGTACGTTTATTTCAATCCTATATAATTGTAGATACCATAAAGTCGATCTGTGAATTTTGTTTTTAAACGGTGGTAGCGTTTTTGAGATATCGGCGGAAATCTGGAGCGGTTATCCACGCAGAAGGATCCGAAAATGCTGAAACTGCATGTTTTTCATTACATGAGACACGCTACATCATGCATGCATCAATCGTTTCTCAAAATTTCGTGCAGAAAAATTATCCCTTTCTAATTCTCTAAAACCACATCATTTCCAAGGGCATCGTTTCTCACAGTGTTTTATACTACCAACAACTCCCCAGTACTTCTTACCAAGAAAGCTATTTTATGGTCATTTGATTTGAGGAGTAAACACCAAAGCGTCGTGTGCCCAGAAGAAGGACTCAAAGACGCCCGCTCTTCACCATTACCCGACGACTATTTAATGTGTCACACAGCGATCAGGTACCCGTACATAATATGTCGTTTACGAAACCGCGACTTGGGCTTGGGCTTGGGCTTAGGCTCTGTCAGTTATTTTTGAAAACGTGTGCTTTCCTTACAGGGATTCAAACAGGCGGACGGAGCCCAAGCCGGGAGCCCAAGCCCAAGCTGTGATTTCGAAAACGGTCATAGTTTACGTACAACGCGTGCACAGGTCAAAATGTGATCTTTCGTCGCACGAATCTTGTTCCATTGGCGAGTGGGCGTCTTTAAACTATCTCAGTCGAGTATCGAGTACAAACATGACATCTAGTACAGGTAATTGCTCAGTTGAGTATCGAATAATGGACTTCCAAGGGGAGTACTTGCTAGCAGAGTACGAGTATGGGTACGGGGACCGGCGATACTTGAGTACGAGGACCGGCGATACTCGAATACGAGTACTCGAGTACACTACAAGACCGTGTCGTCAACTTACCCAATCTCCGCCATTTCTCAGGTGTAACCCCACCCAGGTATCGTTTCCAAAAGTAGCATTGATATAGGACCTGGCAATCGTCATATAATGCTCGTTCCATTTGACAAATTGTTGAATTTGTCTGTTTCCGGCTTTTACGGGAAAAGCTGAGGCTGATCTTATTAATGTCAGCACTGGGTGTTCTTCTACCGGAAACCTAGATGATAAGACAATAGTTTTGCAATGTCAATAGAAAAAAAAGAAGAAATCAAATCTTAATTTGATATACACACATCTTTGGTAAACTAACAGTATGGTAGCCTTGAAGAGACATCAAACAAATGTTGACGTCATCACCAAAAAATTCAGGACTTGTGCCCCACAAGCCGTGCATACTGACGCCCAATATTCCTGACAAAATTCATGGCTTGTTCTCAAGTCGTGAATGATCATTGACGTCAATGCTCATGACAAAATCTACGGCAACTTCCCAAGTCGCAATCATTGCCGCCATGACTCAGGGCAACATTTGATATACTTGTGCCCAGAAAGTCGTAAATTTGCCTCCAATATTCATGACAAAAATTACCACTTGGGATGCGTAGTGTTGAAACAGTTTTGAATAATTAGCATTTAGCCTTGGGTGATGTAGTTCGTTTGATGCATCCTTAGAATTTTATTGGCGACATTTGGGGATGTATGGCAGCAGACTGTATCAGGTAGAATTACACATCGCTGCCCAGAAGGGTGTACTACACGACATAGAGAGAAATCCATGCGCCGGGCCTCTTTAATCAAATGTAAACCCACAACTTTTTCTGTAAATCAAAGATTTGAAGGTCCTTGCTTTTACGGATTGTTGAAAATGGTCCAATATTGTGCCCCTGGGGTTGTTGACTTTCATCCTGGAGCATTTTGGGTAGACTGGCCCTCTGAAAATGGCCCTATCTTTGCAAAACAGTGTAGGGTCATTTTTCCAAGATGAACTCTGGCCCGTTTACTTGTTCAGGGGTGTTATCATTTTGGGTCAGCCTAGCTAAAATTCTCAACGGCTAATCTACTAAAAATTGAAAAGACAAATGAAGTTCAGTTGTCAAAAAATATATTTGATTTGTTTTCTAGAGGCTGAGAGACTTTTGAGTATTTTTTGAGTATTTTTGAATATTCAGCATTAAATTTTAGCATTGGTTACTATGGGAGCCTAGTGTGGTGCACCAAGAACGACCCAATAGGTATGTCTGCTGCCACCTATTGACAGAGTGCCAAAGTCCAGCCTACGGTTAAAAGATGAAAACAGAAAATGGTGTCCTTACTCGCTGTTCCAGATATTTCTAGCTGTTAACATAGACTTCTCGTCGGTTATATCATGCTGGTGTGATGGGAGCTTGTGCAGGATGCACTTATCAAATTCAACCGGGGGGTCCAAATCACCCAAGCAATCAGCTATACAAGAATAAGGTTTAGACTTTATTTCTACAATTTCCACAAACTAATTTTGGATCTTATTTCATTTATTATTTAAAAACGATAACACTTCAGGCAGAGATATTTCAAGGAAAGTTGTCTACCATCATTATCTTTAGACCATGTAAGGTATATGTAATTGCGTGGGTTAACCCCCCCCCCCCCCCCCCCACACACACACACACACACACCCTTACATATGGCACCCTTACATACGGGGTCCTCCTGTTGTTCTATTATTCCCTTTTCTGAAGAATTGCTCTGTGGGGTAGCACTAGAACAAAGAAAACCTTGTGAGGTAGCATTGTTCCATTGTGTAAAGTGCCCCGTAAGTTGGTGAGTGTAAGGGCACCCATATGAGGTTTCACCTCCCACATCTAAAACTGAACATTGCCTATTGTTTCCGATTTATCCACTTCTTGCCGCTTGCGCTGTTGCCGTGGATATGTAAACAAATAAATAAATGAGTTGAGGTATGTAACAACTCACCTTGATTGCATTCCTCATCATCTTGGTACCGGTAGACATAGCATTTACGCTGCCCATCAGAAGGCCAGTATCTTGGCGCTAATTTATTCAGAAACTCCTCCATTGTGATGACGCGATGGAATTCAAGCAATGGATAAATCTGGAACAACTCTGAAAATTTGACCAAATTCTGAGAGGGAAAAAATATATTATATACATTACATAGATGTAAAATATTTACAAAAACTCCATCATTAGAGGGGCTATGGCTTGATTATAGAAACAAATGGAATAACCCAGTTACTAGGCGCGCATGCGCGCGAGCGGTTTGACTAAAGACGGCACCATTGATCTTCATTAATACTATCAATGGACGGCACCCTTTGTGATTTGACCGCAAGCGGGCGTGTGCAGTAACTGGGTGAGAGTTCATCTTTCCATGCACAGCCACAGGCCTGCTATAATCGTGACGACATTGCCCCTTTAAATAAGAATATACTCGCTGGAAAATAAATTAAAATAATAATAATAATTTTAACAAAATTATACAAAAACAGATTTTGTAAAAATATTACACAATTTGGTGTTAACAAACCAACCAATAATGGGATGTATTTTCTCCAAATAGAGTTTGCAAAAAATGTTGAATTTGGTCACAAGGTATGTCAAGAAGATTTGAATGTTTTGCTACATTTGGCCGTCCATGCCAACCAGTGCGGTTTGTTTATCCAAAAACAATGGATTTACCTGGTAAAGTCTGCTGCCACCTAGTGTCCTCAAAGGTCTCCCATTAAAACAATGAAAGTGTTTGCCTGGAATCAAAGCTTAGCACTCTGGTCAATGGTCATTGGCTTTATTTTATTTTTATTTTGTCTATTTCATTTTGTTTATTTATTTTCATTTTTTTTACTCAGTACATTCAGATGTACTTACATGAACTTGACCATCTAGGTATGTGATTCCATGAAAGTGCGGCATAATCAAAGTCCTGTCCAACGCTTTAGCGAATGCCAGAATTCCTAAAATCAACTCCATCTGGTTTCCAAAATTCCCTTAAAAAAAAAAAAAAAAGGCTTACGTTGAAAAGCAAAGTTTACATTTCGGTATGGCACAATGTACAGGACGGGTATTACACAAAATAAATCACATCCCTTCCTACATGGGCTATGGATTAACACTTTGCCCCCCGTCTTACCCATTCTGGGACGGAGCGTTACATAGCCGCGTTCGTCCCACCGTGTTTCCTCGGTCACGTCACCGTCAGCTCCACCATCGTGCCGGGGGGCTGCCGGTTCGTCTTCCCCGGTTGAGAGCCCATCATAAACGGGTCCCCGGTGGCACCCTTCCGAGGTAGCATCATAACAAAACTCTTGCTGGTCTGATCCATTGGAGTCCACAATGTCGATTGTTCCTTCGGAATTCTCAACGATTATTTTTCGGTTGTGAGATTTGCTGATGTCCTCAAAATCTAAAGACAAACTTGTGGACAGAAATGCTGAAAGGGAAAGTAAAAGTAAGACTGTGCGTGAATATAAACGTAAATCAATGTGATCCATTTTTTAATATGAAAAACTGAAAGTTCATCATTGAGTGTGTATACGGTGGTAGTATTGACAACAGTCCCACAATCGGGATCGAGTGTATTGCATCGCATGAATAAATTCAGAACATAAATGCTCACAATAGTTGTACTATATCATAAATAATAGGCTACCGTACCATATTGTATTCGCCAACAATCATGTAGCCTTTCGCCAAGGCCTTCGTGGCTGTATATTAGTTGTGCCCACGAAGCGACTGGAACTGCAGATGTATGCGCGAGTGGCGCTCATATGGCCACTCGCCCATGTAGTCTGCAGTTCCAGTCGCTTCGCGGGCACGGCTGTTACAGCCACGAAGGCCTTGGCGAAAGGCTTACAATCATGGGGAAACCATACGACTTGGTATTATGTTTCGTGTCTTAACAGGTCGAGATGTGGGCAACCCACATAGAGACGGGGCAAAATAGGTTTTTACTACTTGCCGAGGATTGAGTCTTTTCTCTGTGGAGGGATAGTTAGGGATGCTCTGTTGCTGGCAAGCTCAAGTTGTACGACAGTTTCACGTCTTATTCCCGACGCATCCTCAGGCCAACAGGCTTGTCCTTTGGTGGCAAAAGGTTGATGACCCTTTTCGGGTCAATGCGCTCAAAAGTTATGATTATCTAGCGCAAGGGCGTTACGCTTCGCCGCAATCTTTGAGGTCAAATACAGCGTTGAACTTGCGGGCGTTGTGGGTGCACCCGAGTAAATAACATTTCTATTCAACCAACGCTAATTAATGATGAATATTCAAAAATATACGAAAAATAGTTAGAAGTCTCTCAGTCTTTTCAAACAAGAACACAATGTGCAGTGACATCTGTTTTTTCTGTTCAATTTTGGAAACGAAGCTCAGCATTATCTTTACATGACTCCAATGGCAGACCATGTGACGTCAGTGCGAAATGGTAACTACGGGAATTTTAAAGAGTCATGCAATTCAGTAATTAATATCACATAATTATGTCAAAAAATATCTATTCAAACAACTTCAAACCCATCACAACCAAACTATCCCCAAAGTATAAAATACTGCTTGAATCTTTATAGACCGAACCTGCGGAAACTGACTAAAACAAGATAATGTAATTCTCAAATAATTTTGACTTATTTTCTCCGAAGGCATTTTGAGTTGACAGATGATGTTGTTTCAAAGGGGGACAAGAATAATTGTAACATGTAAAAAGGTTCGAGTAAGGCAGCTGTATACGTATATTGTCTGCCCCCGACAAAAACTTATTTGCATCTTTTGAATAAATATTAGTAAAGATAAATTGCCCGCATTGGGGCCGATTTGACGGTCCAATGTTAAATTTCAGTTTTCACGGAGTAGGAAAAGTTCTTAGCTTTTTATTTGATACATTGAGCCGTCAAGGATTAGTAAAGCTAAACTACTTTCGTCGAATGATGGGTAGGACATTGTTCAAAATTGTCCGAGACATAATCGCACATAATGATGCGTCACAGGCGTATGACGTCAGCAAATTTACAGCCATTATTTGGAGGGCTATAAAAATTACAAACGATGCTCCAGGTTAAACGTCAAATCCCACTTGGACAAATTTCAAATCTGTCATTAACACAAAAAGTTGTGGTTTTACCACAAGGCAGGTACCTGGCATTACTCACGAGCCTCCAAGTATGAGGTGACGTCCGGACGGTCGTTGGTTCGTAGTCTGTCATCGCGGTTTTGTCTGCCTGATGGCAACAATATAGCGCCCTCTTGTGGAGGACGTTGTTATTCCAGGCAATACTGTGACAAAGCTCGCACAGGGGTCATTTTTGTTAGCCTTGATTTCAAGGCTGTGCGATAGGGTTGCTAATCAACACAACCTCCAGCCGCCGGATTAGGGATTCAACCCCAGCCATCGGATAGACTCATGCACCGTAACTCACAGGAAGCAAGCTCTGGGAGCCTCCCCTCCACCCACTCCCCTCCCCCTCCCCCAAATCACACCCACAGAGCTTTTCGGATCGGGTTCGTGGAGTCCTACCATTGTTGGACTTTTCTTCCCTTTTCTTTCTGAAGAATTCCTCCGTGGGGTCCAAGTTGAACAAAGAAAGCCTTAGTGTGGGATAATTATTGTCCCCCTCGTGTAAAATACCCCATAAGAGTCCATTGTATTGTTCTTCCCTTTGTCTCTGTACTTAATATTTTCTCGTAGACTTTGCACAAAATTTTCCTTTTGGAGCATTCTTCTCTTTAGAATTCCCCTGTGGAGACCCATGTTCTTACGCTTCCCTTTTGTTATAACACCAATCAGAGCAGAGCTCGTTTACGGTGTTTTACACCACCGCAGCCAATGCCTCAGCACGCGCGCGTGACACGACACGTGCGTCAGCGCGCTTATTATGTACCAATCAGCGTGGAGGATTCACAGTGCGTGTGCCTCGTCGCACGCGTGCGGCGGCCATAGTTGCGTCGGTGTAAACGCCCATGCACAAGCTGTTCGGATTACTCTACAGGACTATGAGGCGCCAAGTGTAAACTTATTATTTAACGCTATTATTTACAAATAATTCATTATATAATATATAATTCATTATTTAACAATTATTTAACATTTATTTATAAATAATAATTTGTGCAAACACAATTATATATATATAATTGTTGGAAGGCTTTCATTATATATATATAATTCTATGGATCATTACACTTATATATAAATAATGTAGACGGACAAATTTTATATGTAAATAATTAGTTTTGCACATGCAATTATATGTATATAACTGTTGAACAACTTTCATTATATATGTATAATTTTATGGATCATTACACTTATATACAAATAATGACGACTGACAAATTTTATATATAAATAATGAATTTTGCACATGCAATTATATATAAATAATTACTGGGCAACTTTCATTATATACATGTAATTTTGCGGATCGTTATACTTATATATAAATAATATCGGAGGACAAAATTTATTTGTAAATAAAGTTTTTTGCACCAATGCACCACACAATTATATATAAATAATGGACACTATTATTTGTACAACTAAGTGAACGAGGCTATGATATACTAAATAATGACTGGCGTCGCTTTCATTATATATAAATAATCGTATAATATGTAAATGAAGTTACTAGCCACGCCCAAAAGTATAAAATATTCACATCATAACATCCGTCACATACAGTCCTACCACACGCTCGGACTCGCCAGTCGAGTCGACTGGTCCTTTCTGTGAGCTAAACTTGTGCAATAATGATGGACACTAGACCGCGGTCTTTTTTGTAAGTTGTGAGTGCCGATCCTCGTCTTGGCCTTGGGCTACCCTTTTAGTTTTAGTCTTGAGCAAAGAGTGTTATTAACATTGGCCATGGCTGATGATGGTGGTAGTGTCCAGGTCCAGAGCATCATCCAACACACAATTCAGTCAGCTATTTATAATAGAGGGAAGGGGAACAAATAATGCATGAAAACCAACGTGCGTCGCTGGCTTTATTTTTGTGTCAGGCATTAATATCAATATAAAACATTAAAAAAAGTTATATAAATACCAACAAAAATAAAACAAACATTATCCAACCATTATTATTATAGCATACGCATCTCTTTCTGATGATTTATTATTAAAAATACCTGATAAAATACAACCACACAAGCTGTTCAATTTTTATTTTCGCTTTTTTGTTGATTTTAAAAATAAATTACAAAGACAGTGCTTATAAATTTATTTGATTTCTCAAAATTGAAAATGTTAATGATGATCTTGTCCCATACAAATTTGGAAAGCGTTAATGTAAATATTCAATACTTTGACTCACTCAATAATGATAATCTCCTACATTAAGTCATGAAACACCATTATTTCTGTCAACAGTTAGGCTAATGGCAAAATTTTCAAACTTTTTCTAACGTATTTTTCAGCTGTTGTTTAATGAGCAAATAAGGACATCAGTTTGCTCTCTGTTACTTTTACAGTTAGAGTTGATTTATATCAATATAATCACAGATGATATTTATTCTGCTGAATCACAGGTGATATTTCCTCTACTGACGAGTTCTTGTACTATTTTTGAAAAGAGCTGATGACAGTTTTTGCTTTGACGAAACTGGTTGTCACACCAACCACAAATTATGCTTGCAGATTCATGTATGCCTTGTAACTGAAATGAGAAAATGAAATGTTGTAAGTATAATTATCAATATGGTCAAATAATCAACGCAACTCTCAGTATTATAGCACCATATGGATCTTGTATTAAAAAAACACAAAAACACACACAACAGTTTTAGCTTAAATGGGATTGGATGGTTTGATATTTTTCTCCCTCCTCCTTGAAGATAAAAAACCAAGATCAACATGGGATTGTCCTGGGCCTCCCTCCTGCTCCAGTTCACCACTGATTAAGCAGATGTCAGTATATTGGAAATTGTGGGGAAAATCTTATTAAAATGTAGGCTCCACAATTTACCACTGACTACCCATACATAGATTAGTGGTCAGTCTCAAACAATGTTTTGATAAATTTACAGTTTTAAGTGTTATTTTTATTCATACCTGATAGTGATATATTTATGCAGTGTTCATATACCCGTTTGTCCCCTTGGAGTTGAACTTAGCCTTGTGTTGAGATGGTTCTCATGCCAAAGTCACTCCTCCAACTGTGCATTCATCGTAAGGAAAAATGATAAATATTAATTAGTGAAAGTTACACAAATGTTGATGAATATACCAGTCCTCTCCTCCAGCAAAGTCTGAATCTGAATCCCAACAAGGTTGCCTGCTTGCAAAGTCGCCCCAACATGGTAGCACCCTGACTCTTTTTTGATGCAGCTTGTGAGTTCATGTACACCAGCACTAGTTTATCACTCAGATCCTGCCCCCCATGTTTAAATCTATGTAGCTTACATTGGAATGTAAGAAGCCTGAACCACAGTATATAATGTATTTCCCTTCAGAAAAATCTAGTTACTTTATATTTATTACTATCAAGTATCAATCATCAACAAATTGGTAATCTAAATAGTACAAGTGAATTAAAAAAACATTACTTGAAAAGAAAATACAGCAAACAAATTATTCAAATCAATTTTACAATCATCATTATGTTCAGCAAATCATAATTAATGGAACTTAAACACAATTATCGGATGGGAATTTCATTTAAAAACAGTGGACAACTTTGGTGACCTCAATAAACAAAAAATTTCAATCACTTGACAAAGATTATCCCATCTGATCAAGTAGTAAAATACTGCCATGGCCTGGGTGTAAACAAACAAAACATGGTTTTCTCGAATTAGATGCAGCACAAGGTTTATCGACCACATATCCGTCATTTAAAATGAAGTGAAATACCGTCAAGGATTACATTTTATATCATAACTTACCCAAAAATAATTGAATCAAATTGGTCGCCTTCTCAGGTGGTGATGTATGTTGGAACTGCTGATAGTGGAACGTGCTCTACAGAGCTAAATTTGTCAAGTTTTGTGTCTGTAACCGAGGATTTTAAATGGCTGCCGCACGAAAAAATCAGTCCCACCATTCATCGTGTACTGAATATTTATACTTTTGGGCGTGGCTAGTAACTTCATTTACATATTATACGATTATTTATATATAATGAAAGCGACGCTAGTCATTATTTAGTATATCATAGCCTCGTTCACGTAGTTGTACAAATAATAGTGTCCATTATTTATATATAATTGTGTGGTGCGTTGGTGCAAAAAACTTTATTTACAAATAAATGTTGTCCTCCGATATTATTTATATATAAGTATAACGACCCGCAAAATTATATGTATATAATGAAAGTTGCCCAGCAATTATTTATATATAATTGCATGTGCAAAATTCATTATTTATATATAAAATTTGTCAGTCGTCATTATTTATATATAAGTGTAATGATCCATAAAATTATATATATATAATGAAAGTTGTTCAACAATTATATACATATAATTGCATGTGCAAAACTAATTATTTACATATAAAATTTGTCCGTCTACATTATTTATATATAAGTGTAATGATCCATAGAATTATATATATATAATGAAAGCCTTCCAACAATTATATATATATAATTGTGTTTGCACAAATTATTATTTATAAATAAATGTTAAATAATTGTTAAATAATGAATTATATATTATATAATGAATTATTTGTAAATAATAGCGTTAAATAATAAGTTTACACTTGGCGCCTCATACAGGACTGCATAAGGGAGCAGCCAACGCAGCGAATTCGAGCCCACTGGTTTTGTATCCACTGTTGTTTTACCCAGGGTCACAGCCAGACTTTATAACGTACTTGATACCTACCTAGGGTCGCAGCAAGACTTTATACAAACACTCGATATACACCATTATCAATTCTGTATTATTTGTAGATATCTCAGCCGACCAGTGTTTTACAATGGTGTAGTTTCTTGATAAGAATAAAGCATTGACGTATATTCGGTTCGCGGTGTAAACAAAACATTGATAAAGTTCCGACCAAAGGTCATTTTTTTTTTTTTTTTTTTTTTTTTTGCGAGTCCATAACATTGGGCCAATCCTTCCCACTTCACTCATCAGAAATCCAATCTAAATCACACTGGCGGTACACAAACAGCTCAAATAATCGGTGACATGAAATGCCACAACAATATTCAACAGACTGGATGAAACCAGTTTCTTTACTGATATGACACAAGATCTTAGCAAAAGAACAAAAACAAAACAAAAACAAAACACACTTGGTACAATGGACTGATTGGCCGAAGTACTTTGTTTACGATCACATCATTGAAATTTTGGAACAGGGTTTAATTGGGTCAGCATTTTAGTGACGTTGCCTGATTTTTGTAGCATTTTTTCCATATTTGTATTTTCTCTGAACTAACGACTTTTGACAGATGATGCTGTTTCAAAACGAAACACATTGGAGGCAGAATTAAAAAAAAGTTACGGTTAGGGGGCGGCACATTGTGCATCCCGCCCGGTTCTGATAGGGTTAATAGATTATGATTTTCATAATAACACAAAATAGACGATAAATGTATTACTAGTACTTATACCCTGAATTTCTCGCATGCAAAATCAATCACAACAGTATGTAGACTGAAAGCTAATACCAATTATTAGTATAAAACAAATTTACTAGGCAAGAAGGATGGTGCCTTTACAATTCTTCCCAAAAAATATCAGCATTTATTTTAAAAGTTCACACCTCTCTTAATACTGACAATAATTTCAATGGCATTTGAATCATTTAAATATACACTATAAATAGAAATCTACACATTAGTTGTTTGTTTTAAAAAAACAATGCCGGACATCTGCAAGTGTTTTGACTGGTCAAAGTATGGTACAATTTTCAGACTTCATGGATGGTATACATGCGTGTCGTTGCTGGCCGCCGAGCGGATAAGGACACCAGACTCAAGCTCTGGTGTTTCTGATCAGCAGAGTGTGGGTTTGAGTCCCAGTCTTGACACTTGTGTCCGTAAGCAAGACACTTGACCATTATTGCTTCGTCCTTCGGATGGGACGTAAAGCCGTAGGTCCTGTTTGTTGTGTAATGCACGTAAAAGAACCCAGTACATTTATCATAAAGAGAAGGGGTATGCCCCGGTGTTTCTGGCATGGTCTGGCAGCAATATGCGCCACCTCACCTTGTATCCCTTTCAAGGTGGTATATTATGGCCGCTTCGTCCCATAAAATCATTCGTAAAAATCTCCACTCCACCAGATTGGATAATTCAAACAGTAATTCAAATAATAGTGTCATTTATGACAGACACTATTATTATTATTATTATTATTTTCTTCCAGAATCGAGTTGTTTAGTAGCGTGAGGGATCGATCCGCGCTCTGCCCGTGGTACCGAGGTTGGCTGTACGGTTAATGCTTTGATTTTACCACAGTTAAAGCCTTTTAACGTCGTACAACTTTTCCCTGAGCACGCGAATACGAGATCGGACTTCATCCCAGTCGATGTAGCCCCCTTCCAGCAATCTACCACTTCCACGTTCAACTTCGAACGAGTTACGGCCATGCAACAGCCGCCTGTTGTTGAAGGTTATAACTTCACCTAATGGAGACCAAAAAAAAAAG
Organism: Marthasterias glacialis; assembly: GCA_911728455.2. NCBI lineage: Eukaryota > Metazoa > Echinodermata > Asteroidea > Forcipulatida > Asteriidae > Marthasterias > Marthasterias glacialis. The sequence goes on from OU452240.1 coordinate 2,206,218, forward strand.
GGTTTCTTTTTTAAATCAACTGCTGTTACATAACTGTTTTTTTTTAAAGTAAGCCTGGAACTTTGAGTCTTGAATTTTGCTGTAAATGGAACAGTAACATATCACAGTATGTGTATAAAGTTTAATTTAGTGGGGTCACAGTTGGCTCTACAAAACGGCGGACCGTGTTATGTCTCGAAACTAAACAAAAACCACACAATTTCAAGGGTTTCTTTATAATGTGAATCACTACAAGTCTACTTTTAAAATATCTTTCCAACCATTATTCATTCCATAACAAACGCTTTTTTTATAGCCCAAAAAGCGCCCAAACCGAAGGCAACATCTCCGTCAAGACACTTACCTTCAGAGAGCCGATGATGGACAACATTTTCAGGCAGATAAATGATCCGGTTGAACTCCTTGACGGCCCGGTACATCTCGGTCACCTTGTCTACTGGCATCAACATGTACGAAGCGCGGATGGGATCATTGTAACGCATGCACAGTTCACCACGAAGATCAAAGCTAGAAAACAAGTAGAAAAAAAAAACAATTTATTGCTCCATGTTTTGTTACAAATGCAAATAATTCGAGTATTACAAAAGGGAAATCTACAGTCAGTCTTTGCTCAGAGGCACTAATACAGGATTGGTCAATTTTGCTTTTTAAACAGTTCCCATAGACCTTCAGATTTTCCAGTAAAAGTGCCCCTTGTACAAAAAAAACCGCCTTGCCCTTTCAAAGATGAAATTCCACGCCTATTAAAAGCTCAACATGGTAAGAAAAGAAAAACATAAACGATCACAGATTTGCATTTACACCTTACAACGTATAAAGATAATGATGGTAGAAAACTTTCCTTGAATTATTTCGGCCTGAAGTGTTATCGTTTTTAAATAATAAATGAAATAAGATCCAAAAGTAGTTTTCGACTTTGCCTGTAGGAATGCGTACACAAATGCTGAATGCATTTTCTACCCTTTTTCTCGCAAATGGAACAACGAAATGAGCTGACATTTTCACATGTTGTTTTTATTACAAACATATCTTGATTTGTGCAAAGAATGGAAGCATTTACAGTCAGTTTACCAATGTTGAGCTGGGGCTTCAGGAACACAACTTACTCAATGATTGGACGAGCCAGCTTCATATGAAACGGGTACCTATCTGTGGCGGCATTTTTGTAATCGACGGGGACTGTACTAAGCGTCTTGTAGAGGTCTGGGTACTCCTCCTTGAGCTGCTTAACGATCTTCCAGCCATCGACAAACTGGTTCTCACCACCCTTGCCCTTAGCTTGTTCAATACAGTGAAGAAGTTGGACCTACATTGTGTATATACATAGTTACAATTACATAGATATGTACACAATTGTAATTTGACTTTTGATGGATCTTAATTGCTTAATCTTCAATACTCTCTTAATGTAAAAAGTGCTTGATGACTTGATTGGTATGCTTTATCTACAGGGGGTCGATTTCACAAAGCACAAAGATTCATCTTAAGATGAGTTGTCAGTGTTACCATAGTGATTTGTATTGTGACGTCACACTTCAGATCAGATTGATTTGCACTCAAGATCAATCTGAACTCTATGTGAAATCGACCCCAGGGCGACCCCAGGGCTTTGAGACCTAAAGCCCCAGCTCTACATTGGTAAACTGACTGTAAATGCTTCCATTCTTTGCACAAACAAGATGTTTGTAATAAAACCAACCCATGAAAATGTCAGCTCATTGCGCTGTTTCATTTGAGAGAAAGCAGTAAAATTCCAGTCAGTGTTTTTGTATGCAAATTCCTATAAGGCCCCAGGCGGAGTTTTTGTCTCACTGAAACGAAAACTAATTTTGGATCTTATTATTTATTATTTACAAACGATAACACTTCAGGCAGAAATGTTTCAAGGAAAGTCTTCTACCGTCGTTATCTGTATACCATGTTAGGTATTTGAAATCTGTGAACAATTATGTTTTTCTTCTTACCAATGTTGAGCTGGGGCTTTAATTCAATGGATAGCTTTTGACGGAAAAAAAAACAAAAAAAAAAAACAAAAACAAAAAATTGGCTGATCAGCTAAAAAAGTTCACGCCTGTGTCCAAAGCACAAAAAGTAGCTAAGCATAAAAACAGAATTACCAGAATAAGGTTACCGGCCAAACAACCATATCACATCTACTACAATTTGTGACGGGTATCCTGCTTGTTTAAGCAATATTTTCTGCTTAAGCACCTACATGAAATTGAGCCCTAGACCCAGTTTCATAGAGCTGTTAAGCAGAACATACTGCTTAGCAAAGGCAAATCTAGCAGAGCAAAAACAGGTTACCAGCCAAAACACTATGTAATGTATACTGTTTGTGACTGGTTCCCTACTGCTTTTTGCTCAGCAGAAAACATCTGCTAAGTACCATTTGTTGCTGAACAGCTGTATGAAATTGGGCCCCGGTAATATTGTTTATTACTGAATATTACTATATACAGGCCTCAAATTTACACACGGCACCCTCAGCAATTGCCGTGGTGCCCTGTGCTTTTGCCGTGGTGCCCTTTGCAAAGTTACAACACAAGCTTACATTTTCCTCATAGAAGTGCCCCGTGCCCTAATCAAGAACGAGGTTTAAGGCCTGATATTATTGTTATTATTATATATATTCAACCTCATCAAACAAAATGCAAACATATCAACACAACAAAAAGCCAAAAAGTGGCTGATAAACAACAGAACGTAGAAATTACAAAATGTAGGCCTTCTGCATAGAATAAAGCTGAAAATGCAGACGGCAGGCACTAAGTGTGGGCCTCCCCTAGATAACAAAATAGGCCTATGCACAAATCACAAAAATCAACAGAGATGATTATGTTGGGTCAGGGGTCACAAAAGAGATTACGATCGCTGTTGCTGGAAAGCATGCGACCCCAAACATAACCAAAGCACACAAGCAAACATTAAAAAAAAATAATCATGGTATCAGTGGGTACAAGGCCAATGAAACAGCGACAGCGACAATCACAGTTTTGTGTACTTAAGGACATTGCACACAACCAATTGTGTGAGATTAACAACATTGTTGCATGGAGCAAATTGTTCAACTTTAAAGGTACATTAGGCCTATTGGTTTTTAGAAGAGAACATTCAATTTTAAAGGGGCTGCGTCGTCATGATTATGGCAGTAAATGGAATAACCCAGTTACTACTCACACGTGCATTTACAAATTTATTCTTTCTGCATCTTGAGGTTTGTTTAAAAAACAAAAAACAGGCAGGTCCACTTACATCTGGAGGGTGTTCATAATACGGCAAGTCCGAGTGAAGAACCAAGAACTTTGACGTGTACCCTAGACTACTGATATTGGACGGTCTGCTCTCCACCTGAAACTCTTCTCTGTAACAAAGAAATAATTACGCTCTGAATTGCTCACTTATTCAACGGAAACTGCATGACAAGCACAAGATGAAATGAGTTAAACCAATGATAATATTCTCCATCTGTCTACTACCAAACAAGAAAGTTCAATACTGACTAGAGACCCTTTGCACTGACATCACATGCGTCACAGTCTAATCTGTCATGGCCGAGCGGTCTAGTGCACCGGACTCAAGTTCTGGTGGTCAAGTCATCAGGGTGTGGGTTCGAATCCCAGTCATGACACTTGTGTCCTTGAGCAAGATGCTTTACTATAATTGCTTCTCTTCACCCAGGGGTATAAATGTAGAGGGTATCGGGTCACGAGGGTAGAGGTTGATATTGTGTTTGAAAAAAGCCTCCGGAGCGCCACGGCAGCTCGGGGCTGTATACTCCCCAGGGAGCTGAGAAAGATTACAAGAATGTTATTGGCCCAATGACCAGGGCACTATTGTAAAGCGCATTGAGACGTTATTGTGAAATGCACTATATAAGAACTAGTTATTATTATTACTTTTAACTGCCCCTTTGTCTTTTTTTTCGAGTCAAAATGCATATTTGTTATTAGTCAGAGGACTTCTTTAATTCATATGTATACTGTACCATTCACATGTTTGTTGGAATGAATTAGGCCTTACATGTTCTACACAGAAAGAGCCTAATTTATGTTTTACTCCGAATCCCACTTCAAATATTTCGTGTCTGGCATTGATTGTATTTTACGCAGGGGTTGAAGGGTTGAACACAGGGGCACTATAAGGGTGTACAGTATTGAGCACACTACAATATGTAGTCATTAATATGCATTAACATCAAATGAATACAAGTAAGTAGAATTCAAACAGAATGTTTACCCATAAATTGTTCGTCTGAAGAAAGCCACCCTGTCCGCCAATTTGCGGCAGACACCCTTCTCAGACGGGGCACCTCGCACCAAGGCAAGCCCCGTCGTCTGGATTGTACGCAGCCACCCGTAGAACTCTTCATCCGTTGCCAAGATGGAGTTGTAGTCAAACACCTTGATATTGCCGTTCATCTCAGCTCCCCATATGTTAAACTCCGGGGAGCTGACCGGATCAACTTCCGACTCCGAGAACCGCTGGGCATCCAGCCAATCAGTTTGGAAGGTACTCCGGTGGTCATCTGGCCAAACCACCTCCAAACTCTTTCCATCGGCGACAGACTCTGACACGGGCACTATGTCTGGATCGAGGTTAACAATTAAGGTCTCACGTTGGAGACACGATGTATTGTAACATGTGGCACATCGGCAGTTGTCCCTCAGCCATACGTAAGGGTACGTCAGCTTGTCCCCACTCGACATTGTCACCTCGTACCATTTTTTGTCATCAACTCGACTGACTTGGAGAAGATGAGGGTTATTCGCCATGATGTCCATCACACAGGTTAGAAAATGCTAAAAAAAAGTACAAGATTATTTAAAACCATTGATTCCTTTCAATCTGAAGGTTCATATTAACCTCAATGTAGAGTACACCTGTCACTGTAGAGTACAACTGTCACTGTAGAGTACAACTGTCACCGTAGAGTACAACTGTCACCGTAGAGTACAACTGTCACCGTAGAGTACAACTGTCACCGTAAAGTACAACTGTCACCGTAGAGTACAACTGTCACAGCAGAGTACAGCTGTCACTGCAGAGTACAACTGTCAATGCAGAGTACAACTGTCACTGCAGAGTACAACTGTCACTGCAGAGTACAACTGTCACTGCAGAGTACAACTGTCACTGCAGAGTACAACTGTCACTGCAGAGTACAACTGTCACTGCAGAGTACAACTGTCACTGCAGAGGACAACTGTCACTGCAGAGTACAACTATCACTGCAGAGGACAACTGTCACTGCAGAGTACAACTGTCACTGCAGAGTACAACTGTCACTGCAGAGTACAACTGTCACTGCAGAGTACAACTGTCACTGCAGACTACAACTGTCACTGCAGAGTACAACTGTCACTGCAGAGTACAACTGTCACTGCAGAGTACAACTGTCACTGCAGAGTACAACTGTCACTGCAGAGGACAACTATCACTGCAGAGTACAACTGTCACTGCAGAGTACAACTGTCACTGCAGAGTACAACTGTACTGTCCACCAGAAAAACATTTCCATCTGAAAGACTTTCAAGTAAAGAAAATAATACTTGTAGTAGGTCCTACCCTAAAAAAAGCATCGTTTATTTTGATCACTGCAATCAAAATAAGCCTGGTGTGAAGAGCCACAAAAATGTCAAACAACAAACACTGTTTTCATTGTTTTAAAGGTATAACCTGACTGGCCTACTACAGCAAGAGAGTTAATCCTTGGGTATTAACTTGGGCATCTGTATTATGTGGACCAGTTTGAGAAACTTTTGAAGTGCCACTTGTTTTGCTAGGACTTATTCAGCTTGGATAGTTTTGCTCATGTGGCCTTTTGTAGTGTTGTAAATTGTTTTAGTGGCCTGATTTGGGGGCTTATACCCAGCGCTTTGTGACCGAAAGGAAAAGGCGCTATTTAAATTCTTTGTTGATTGATTGATTGATTGATTGATTGATTGATATGGGGGCAAAGTATTGACCCACATTTTTCCCCATTTTAAATAGTACAACAGGAGTAAGATGGGGGCAATATATATACAATCAACAAGTTGGATTGGTGTCAATGGGAGATGGCCCACACAATCATATCCCACAATTTCCCGTTTTGACTAGTTTATTTTTTACTTTAAATGACACCACATTTTTTTTCTTTCGTCAATGGGACAATGTCTCTTTAATTTCAACACTGAATTTCTAACAAACTGAATTATTTTGCTGTAAAAGTGGTTTGAAAAAAGGCCCCCTGGACTAGGGGTCAAGTTGGGGTCATAACTGAAATAAGAGAAAATTCTCTTTTTCTACAATCCTGCCGCATCTAGCCATTTCATTTGGTCACATGAATCTTGACAACAGCCCTATAGAGTCGGCCGATGATTTGTTCGTGATCGTGAAGCACCAGCATTGTACTCTAGTTGCAGTTCAGTTTTCTTCCAGTCCTTCCACCATGACCATTGACCTATAAAAGTTGTGGGCTGTTGTACAAACACAGACGCTTAAAAACAAACACCCAAGCCTAGTCTGAACATTGAACATTCTACACAAAAGCTTGGGTACAACCACAAACGTACAACTATGGGAACACAACTATTTATAGTTTCATCTGGTTCACAATTTGTGAAATGGTTCACCTGTTGCACCCTTTGAATGGATGGGGAAAGCTGGGCAAAATTGCACTTACCTTAAAAAGGCGTCACCAGCAGAGCTAAAAGAACACTGTCCGTTCTGGTCAGTGTGTACACACAGCAAAGCTGACCCTCGCCCCCGGAGCCAGCCAATGGTTGCATGGGTCGGGTTTCGTAACGTTTCCTACACGTGATCAGTCATCATGTAGAAACATAGACTGATTCCCGGTCCCTACATCGTTCTCTTCTGACTACCGATAGGCCCTCGATTGCGCGGGTGCAGTATAGTTTTAGAGAGATGCTCGTGACGTGTGCATGTTGTTGTTTGACACGAGCACACTTGTGTATCGTAACCCTTCACCGTACCCGGACATGATGATGATGATGATGTCGAATGCTATAATTATAGATCTCTTTGCCATAAGTCCGTAAGCCAGTTGATGGCCAGGTCCTCAGCTCCGTGGAGCACTGTGACGCCACCAGTGAGTCAGGAACCCGGACATAGTGAACCGACATTCAACGTCAAAATTCAAGCTAACTTTAGAAGGAACATCTTAACTATCGTTGAGTCTGCACGCGATGGGAGATTCATGAGATTGTGAGGTTCTGTGTCCATCATGTTTTGCGTAAAGGCCCGCCATTCTTTGTGGGATTACGTGGACCTATATGCTAATTCTAATTAGCATACACCTGGCAGAAATCTGCCAGGTGTATGCTAATTTTTCATTACCCGCTACCGGTCCTTATAATTATTCAGTCAGAACGAAAACGATGTAGGGACCGGGAACCAGTCTAATAAAAACAAGGCTGGGTTTAGTCTTGATTCAAGACGTTGACATTACTATTTTTTATGTTTGTTTGGCAGTAGTTTTAGTAATTTATTCAGGGTAGCCTTTTATCCGTACTACAAAGGTCACCCCCCCGAGGGCCCAGTATGTAAACAGTGAAAAGTACAATATTATGCAACTTTTTAACGCTGTGTCCGATCACCATCAAACTTTTTTTTCCAAATATCTTTACATATAGGGTCAAAAATTGTTACAAATAAAAAAAAAATGTTATCAGGGCCAGTTGTTTTCATGGTAACCGTTTGTTCATCACAGATTTGGTAATTAAAAAAAAAAAAATTGGGTGTGTATTTTTTCACTTAAAATCATCATGGCCGGCAGCTTTCGGGGCGCCTTGACCGGAAAAGTTTGACATTTCCAGTGCCCCTCCCCCCCCAATGAAAAAATGTAGATACATTATATGTAACTCATTAAAAAAACATAGTACCTGCCCTCCCCCTACTGCTGAAAAGCAATGCCCCTCCCCCCCCCCCTAGTGAAAACAATCCTGGCTACGCCGCTGCCGCCAATGCACCCATGCAAAGAGCCATATGGCGGACAACTCTTTATACAGTGAAGGACGGGTAATTTCAACGTGAATCAGAGTGAAGTTTGCTCCAGTTTCTCTCAAGTTTGAGGCACAGTGAGTTTCACTCTCAAAATATCCAATTTAACACAACTCGGGAGAGAGAGAGAGAGAGAGAGAGAGAGAGAGAGAGAGAGAGAGAGAGAGAGAGAGAGAGAGAGAGAGAGAGAGAGAGAGAGAGAGAGAGAGAGAGAGAGAGAGAGAGAGAGAGAGAGAGAGAGAGAGTGAAATTCTCACTCCTTTACAGTTTAAGTATACCCCCATTATTTGGCTGTCAAATCTGTGAATAGAATTGCGAGCCCACTATGCGTGGCTATTTTTTCACCTTCGTTGTGCACCCATGCGATCGGTAGCGTGACCCTGTACTCCTCATTTGTGTCAGTAGTAAACAGAACAAAATAACACTGAGCCCTCGTCCACACTAGCGACACAGATTCCTCTAGTGTTGTTAAATAACTTCAGTCAGGTATATTCCATCCCAACTTGACAATCGCCCCAACTATGGTTGGGACTGGTCCCAACTTGAGTGTTATAGTTGGAGCGCCCCAGCTATAGTTGGAATTGCCGTAAATACAGAGTACTTGATGACATTTGAGACGAATTAGAATTTTGGTTTCCGAGAGAAGGGACATTTAATCCATACTTTGGAGACCGAAAACGTCACCTGTCATATGTGTCCGCCGTCAGAACCCTCTAAAAAAAGACACTTGTAACCCACATGTTCTGTACATAATTAATTATGACGAGTTAGCGGCCCAGAAGACCGATACTACTATCAACCAAAGGGCCGTTTCCATCCCAACTGAAGCCCCAACTGTAACGCTCAAGTCCCAACTATAATTGGGGGCGATTGTCAAGTTGGGACGGAAGTATACTGAGTTGCACGAGAGTGCCATGGGTCACAATCCACAAGGTCAACACGTTACAGTCGGATCGGGTGGCGTGTGGGGTTGATGGACGTACATGTAGATGCCTTGTTATTATTACATAGCTGGCTGGCTTAGGCGTCGTATCAACTATCATGTCCCTGTTGGCTGTAAACGCCAGTAAGGCCATACGCAGGTACTGCACCTCAAACTTAGCAAGAAGGGTCACGATCCCTGCTGCAAGTTTGTCTGGTCAAGTTGTCGGTAGAATCAAGGGGACCGGCCAAGGAAAAACACATTTGTCAAGCTTTCCGACATGGACATGTCGTGTGTTTTCCACTACGCCTACTGAGTATTCCACCCAATCTGTGGAACAGAAGAAGCCAGCACCTCCTCTTAAATTCGACAAGGTGACCAGGGACGATTCTGCCCGATGGTACCGAGTGAGAGCAGACAATGGGTACGAGGGGAGGTATCCTTACGTCTGGCTGAGGGATAACTGCCGATGCTCTCAATGTTACCACCCATCGTCCTGGCAAAGGTCTTCTGAAGTGGCTGATCTGGATCCAGACGTGATACCATCCAGCGAGGAACTGATCGACGAGGGCAGAGTGTTGAGGGTCATCTGGCCCGACGGGCACCGCAGTGACTTCAGTGCCGAGTGGCTGAATCGCCAGCGCTTCTCGGAGTCCGAGAAAGACGTAGTGAGCAGCTCCGAGTTGCAGACGTGGGCAGGAGAGTTGAATGGAAACATACCAACTTTTCAGTTTACGAAACTGTTGCAGGACGACGAGGAGTTGTACAACTGGCTTAATGTGCTGAACACCAAGGGTCTGGCGGTCGTCAGTGATGCTCCAACAGAGAAAGGTGCAGTCTGCAGCTTGGCTGAGAGAGTTGCATTTCTGAAGACTACGATTTATGGGTAGGTTGTTTTTGTGGCTGATACCCAGGCATTGGTTAAAATATCAGCATAGCACATCACTCACCTATGGAAAAAAGCCCCACTGGTGCCACATGACCTGTTATTCATGTGCATGTTTCACCTTATGTGATGTGTTTCCTGGCAGCGGCACTTCTATCTTGCGGCCGCCATTTTTAGTAAGTTGCGGCCACAACTTATCATTTTGCAGCCGCAACTTAATTATCTCAAAATTGTGACAGTCACAAGAAAGGGATAACATGTTGTGATTTTGTGCAACTCGCAACAATTTTTGTGATATCCGGTGATATATTTCATGCAATATACTAAAGCCCCAGTTCCAGAAAGTGTCTGTAAATAATGCTTTAATTTTTTTTTTGCACAAATCAAGATCTATATAATAAAACCAAACCGAACTTCAACTCATTTCGTTGTTTCATTGGCGAGAAAACGGTACAAATGCATTTGGCATTTTTGTATGCATTCTTAGGCAGAGTTTTTGTCTCACATGAGACAATAGTTAACTTTAAATTGAGTCTTATTTCATTTATTATTCAAACGCGATAACACTTCAGGCTGAAATATCGCAAGGAAAGTTGTCTATACCATCTTTATCTTTACACCATGTAAGATTTATGTAAATCTGTGAACATTTATGTTTTTTCTTCCTTACTAATGTTGGGCTGGTGCTTTAATACAAACATTTGCCATGAATGTTGGTGATAAAATTTGTTGTGATATTGGCTATTTTATGAATGTCTATCACCAAGGACAAACGGATCTGCTCCTTTTGTTACAACTTTTGTTCGGCGTTTTGTCATATTTGACTTGATTTTTGCCAGCACGGCTAACACGTGTTGCTGTTGTTGTTTACATTTTCAGCAAGGAATTCCAAGTGTTTAGTAAACATGATGCAAGCAATCTGGCCTACACGCCAAAGTCACTGTGTCTACACATCGATCTCCCATACTACAAATACACACCCGGCGTAAGTATATTATAGTAAGACAAAAATGGCTACATTTTATAATTTCGATGTTCAAAAATATCAAAACAGATTATCATGATAATCATGGGTAAAATAAACCGTTTTAATAATAATAATATTATTGTAATATTGTATTATTATTTACGGGGTCTACAAGCGTTTATTATTTTGTTGTACGTAAGCTTAAAGCCTCAGCTCAACATTGGTAAGGAAACAAAACCCATAATGTTCACAGATTTACATATATCTTACATATATAACGACAGTTGAAATTGTCCTTGAAATATTTCTGCCTGAAGTGTTATCGCTTTTGAATAATAAGTGCGACGAAAACTCTGCCTATATATGGGAATGCGTACAAAAATGCTGAATGCATTCTTGTACCGTTTTCTCGCCAAATGAAACAACGAAATCAGCTGACTCTTCACAAGTTGGTTTTATTACAAATATCTTGATTTGTGCAAAGAATGGAAGCATTTACAGTCAGTTTACCAAGGTTGAGCTGGGGCTTAGGCAGGGTACCTTTGGTAATTTACTCCAATAATTATTGACCATGAAAGCTTACTTGGTAAGAAGCACTGGGGAGCTGTTGATAGTTACAAACACTGTGAGAAACGATTCCCTTTGAAGTACTGTGGTTTTAGATGGAGATATATTTTTTCCCCGCAATAATTTAATCTGGGAAACGATTCTACTTGAATCGTTTCTCGCGTATTAATAAAACAAAACATGCAGTTTCAGCATTTTCAGATCCTGCTGCGTAAAAATAAAAGCTCCAGCTTTTCGCCGATATCTCTAAAACTCTACCATTTTTTTAAATGAAATGTTCACAGGTTAGTTCGTGGCATATATCTGGGACTGAAAGAAAATATCCGGTTCCAGTTAGTACCAAATTGTATCCCTTGCATTTAAGGCTGCGGCTAGCATGATCGTTGGCTGCAACGACAACGTTGCAAAATGCCGTAGCCTCGTTTGAGTCATGCGACCTATTATTTTGTATAAAAACTTGTGAGGGTTTACACACACACATGCCACGATCAATGTACGCGGCATTTAGTTTGCTGCCAACAACAATACCGGGTCATGAAGTGCTATTTATTCAGGATTAATATAATACTGGTTGAATACCCAGTGCTAGGTTCGTTTAGATACGGGCATCACACAACACACGGGACCTACGGCTTTATACGTCCCATCGAAATGACAAATCATGTTTGGGGTCGTGTCTTGCTCAAGGACACAAGCACCATGAGGCTGTTACCGAAATTATTTTTTAGACTTTGTGGAGGGGGACATAAAAACATACACACCTGTATTTTTTTAGTCAAATTCAACATGCAGCTATTCGACAGGATAGAAGTTAAAGAGTTTATGGCGAAATCACGCAAAGGTAGCTCTGAATCATAGCCCGAAGATCGCCAGGGATTGTCGTGGTTCCCACAAACCCCTTCCAGTTGGGTAAGTTAAAGGGGAGCACAGGGGCATGTGCCCCCTGCAATTTGAAATCTGGAATGTATATAATTAAATTAGCAATTATTGTCTTGACTGTTACAGATTCAGATGCTTCACTGTATTGAGCAGGCTGACTCCACCGGTGGTGAGAATCAGTTTGTGGATGGTCTCAACGTCTCGCTTCAGGTCAAAAAGGAATTCCCAGACACTTACAAATTCCTGAGAACGCACGAGATTGACTTCAGAGATGCTGGGGTGGACTACCGGACATACCACTTGAAGTACAGGAGACCTGTGATTGAGTAAGTACGGTACCTAATTTAAAGGCTATTATTTGTTTTCCACGCAATTTTGTTTTCAACTCTTACAGAGAAAAAGACCATTGTCTTACTTCTTCCACGTTCGATTGAGGAAGGTCACTGATCTCACAGATCGAAACGTCATTTTTTTTTATTTTTAAACTCACACAGGAACCAAAACTTGACACTGAGTAGAATGTGAAAAGTTGCATGGTTGGTGAAACTATCAGGAAACTGTGTGATACTATTACGAAAAAGAGAGAAAAGGGACCAATGTCTGAATATCTGGACGTTCAATTGACGAAGATCACTGACCGAAACGTCGAGTCATTCAAGCCCCTGGTCAACATTGTTAGAGTGTCTGTAAATGCTTCAATCCTTGGCACAAATCGGGAGAGTTGTAATGTAATAAAACCAACCTGTGAACAATTAAGCTCATTTCGTTGCTTCATTTCAACGAGAAAACTGTAAAAATGCATTCAAAATATTTTTTGTAGGCTTTCTCAGGCAGAGTTTTTGTCTCACATGAGATGAACATTAATATTGGCACTTATCGTATTTATTATTCAAAGACGATAACACTTCAGGTAAGAAATATTTCAAGGAAGTTTTCTACCATGTAAGGTATAATGTTAATATGTGAACATTATGTTTTTCTTTCTTACCCAATCCTTTTCCAACCACCGCAACTCATTACAGGTACAAAACAAATACATGATGTTACCGCAATCCTTGTTTTTTTGTTTTTAAACAATACTATGTCCTTTGCATGAAATTATGCAGGCATGACAAGTACGGTGACTTCCTCTGTGTAAATTACAACGACCACGTGAGGGCGCCCTACATGACGCTTCCCGTGGAGAAGGTGACCGAGATGTACAAAGCCATCAAGATTTTCAATCAAGTAATGTATCGACCAGGGAACTTCGTTCAGCATCGGCTGGTTGCAGGTGGGTAAATCAGAAAATAACGAAGGGGATGGTGATCAGACAAAACCATCCATACCCTAACAAGTTCCTGTTTATACACCTGGATGATGTGAAGCAAATTATGGTTCAGTGCCCAGCGGTGTTACTATAATATGAATCAAAATGTAAATAAAAAAAAAATAATAAAAACAATAATAACTGTTTGTGAATGGTAGTTACTTTCTGCTTTCTTTGCTAGGTGAAATAGCAACATTCAACAACGGACGGGTTCTTCATGGTCGCAGCACCTTCACTATAACAAAGGCTGGTAACCGACATCTTGAAGGTGGTTACTTTGACTGGGACGAAGCTCATTCACGCATGCGCATTATTCGAGAGAAACTGTTTGACGAAGAGCGTCTTTAGTTTGATGAATCAAAATTGTGTAAAATATGTAAATTCATTTTAATCGCTCAGCAAATTGTTACTCCTTACTGAAAATAAACTATAATTATGAGTGTTTTAAAAGAGCATAATAGTAATAGGCCATATTTTTGACTGCCAGAGGGCGCTATACTAATTCCATTTTGAAAGTACACAAATATTTTAAAACATTAAAAATACGAATTTTCCAAGCAAACTTCTTACACTGACTACATTGTATAACTCAATAAAAAAAACTCAAAAGTTGTATAATATTAACTGCTTTATTAGAAGTCTAAAAGCATCTGGTTTACCACACTATTGTTATGGTTTGACCCATTATAAGAACTAGAGGGCCTACAAACCATGCGACACGGCCCGACAAGGAGCATTTTTTGACCATTGAGAAAATGGCGCGGACCATTCATTTACACTGGTTACTCATCTGTTCACACAGCAGCCATTTTCTAAGTGGACATTCGTATGCAATTTGCCCATAGGGATTTTCGCCCATGGTGAGTCAGTGGAGTTCCGTGCGTGGCATCGCGAGTGCACCCTCTAGTTCTATTATAAAACTCTATGGGTTTGACCCCAGATATACCCTCAGAGGGCGCCCTCTCGCACTCAAACATAAGGCCTCTTCAGATCAAAGAAAGACAGTGTAAGAAAATGTTAATACCATACAAAATGCACATTCCTTGGCATCGTGATTGGAAAGTGGATTATAGATTCAGCTTTTCTTACCTTTCAAGACATTTTATTTGTAGTTTACTGTTTGCCAAAAGGAAACCCGTGTTGACAGACAACACTGAAATAACGTCACAGCAACGTCACAATGTTGCAAATTGTACAGTAAATGGCACCCAGATTAGAAAACAATCACTGAAATGCTTTGTAAATTTGGGGCCATATAGAGTAATTGCCAACCACGTTCTGATTGATGGCTACCACGTCCGCAATGCCGATTATAAAATTTATTGTCACAACGCTGACTGCCGAATTATGAATCGTCGAAACTACTATAGTACTAGTGCACGGCGGAAAAATTTCAAAGTTTTGAAGCTGAAATCTTTCAAAGAAATTGCTTTTAAAACTGTGTGATTCCTTTGCCTATTTGAAATTTCGCAAGGCTAGGTATAAATACTCAATTTTCCCAACGTTCTTTATCTTCTTTTTTTTGACAGTGATTTAGGCCTACATTATTACAAACAAAATAACAGGCGGGTGGCTACATAGGCCTAGTCGTCCGACGCCGGTAGTGCATGACTTAAAAAAACACATCTTTTTAGCAGAATTCTGTTAAATTATGAAACAGAGATGTGATTTAAATTAATGCCACAACATGCTACTTCAAATGAAGGGGCTGATAAACTAATTCATCACATAACAAAAGTAAAATCAACTGTTTTCGTACTCGCTCTGTGTCACGGCATATCTCTTTACACTTTGCCATCAGCTGATATGGCGTTATACCCACAGAGGAGGTCACGTGAACGCATGCCAACATTGGTCGCGCAATCGGTCTATTTATTTCAGACGAGTTGAACCCCGTTCAGTGTATGTGGAGATGAACATTATTTCTTATCAGAACACATGTTGACTGATCAAGTCAAGATTTGTGTAATTACTGCAATTTGATGATTAGTATTATATCAAGCAACCTTTGCACGTACGATAAAACCCAATTAAGGACACTAAAAGTTGTTTGTCATTATTTTGTTTGATGAATAAACAAGCGGTCCTTGGCATGGTTTTAAAGTTGATGTTTTTGTTCCTATGATGATTATCCGCGTTTTTATTTAGCTATAAAACTTTTAACATATATTTATATAGCTTTATTCCTATAGTACACGAAGCCGGATTATTATATGCATTGGTAACTCTATTTGGAGCGAAGAAGTGCATGGCCGTAATGGAAGCAAATAATCCCGCAACGCTTGAAACAGGCAAATTAGATTTGGTGCATAAGTGGCATATGGTGGTATAACCCTGCCACCCCCACCCCCACCTACCATCAGGAAATTCTGTCGATGATTTTCCCGGGAAGGGGGGGGTCCTTCTGTTCAATGGGGCAAGAAGCGAAGAGTTTACCGAGCAGCGCTCGTTTTGGAGTTTTACACCACAGCAGCTAGCTAGCTGTGGCAACCATACACGCGTGCCACACGACAGTAGCGTGTCGCGCGCATATGTACCAATCAGCATGGTGGATTCACAGTGACGTGTGTGTCGACGCGCGCGTGCGGCGGCCATTGCTATGATGGTGTAAACACCCACGAACGAGCTACTCGGATAGACCATTCCGGCTTCGGCAACCAGCCCTGCCCATCACCTTAGTTTGAGTGCGTTTACGCTGCACGTGTGACCGAGTTTGACCGATGTCACATGACCAAAAGGCGTGATCCAATTGGTCAATGCGCATTGTTTGATTGACAGGCCGGAACGGTCTATTAGTCTATAATGGTTAGTTTGTTGGTTGGTGGTGTGGGGGGGGGGGGGGGACTCCCTTTGCAGATCTTTGATAGCATAGCATATTGGCCCTTGCCTGAAGTCCTAGTTTTGTAACAATGCCTACGCAGGCTTCGTATGCCCGGAAGAAGGACGTAATGAAAGTGGGACCGGAAAAAAGGTCGTTTAATGAAGCAAATTCTGTCCTAAAAATGAGGTTAAAGAAAACTGAGTGTGAAAGTTTGGTCGTTTTCATGCTATTTAGTCATACAGGAAAGTTAAATTCCGCATGTGAATGGAAAAACATGTCTGACAGTAATTCTAGCAACAACAACAGTTATGGCATACGTTATTGGAAAAGAGCCATGTTATTGTGACTCTCTGCTGGGCAAAAAGTTTTGTGCCCGGAAAAAAGGTCGTACGGCCTTACGACCTTCTGGACACACCACGACTTGTGCGTGAAGCACAGGTACATTCAGGAACACGATCACCCTGAGATATTTTGTGCGGCTAGACTGCATCTGAGTAAGGGGTAAATAATAGACCGATCCATTAAGCCACACCCACTAAACACATCGACCAATCACAGCATTGGCTGCATCATCACTGTATACACACGTGGGCAACACAACGTGGGTCTCTTCAATGCCACTCTGCACGACATGAACGTGCGCGCTGTAAGTGCTCGCACACAATGTTTACATTTTCCAATAGCTTTTTTATCGTGTCGGACTTTCGGTGGCGTAGCCAAGGCTGTGATTGGTCAACACGTCAGGGGGCGGGGCTTAATGGATCGGTATTGCCAAAGACATCAACGGGCAGCGCGTCTCTTGACTTGCGCAGTGACCCGTACATGTTTTCACAACTTGGCCAACGTAGCCACTTATAACACACAGTGTTCGTGCAATGCTATACTTTTACTTGGTCACTCAGCAGGATCTAGTGAGTTAGGACGTAAACGCCAGTGAGTAAGTTCAGTGTCTTGCTGAAGAACACTGCTTGAAGTGCCGGTGTGGAAGGAGATTCTGTCCTGCAGGAGATTCTGTCCGGGCATACTGCGAATTGTGTACTAACTCCTTCTGATAGCGCCCTCTTTTGAATAAACTCCTCCAGCCCACTTTAATTTACCGTATTGTGGACACATTACCCTAGGACAGGATACCCTATGACACCGGGACACCGAGACTCAAACCCATATTGTGATGACTCGGCCCCCACTGAACTTGAATTCAGTGCACTAGACCGCTAAGTCACGACACATTTATAAAATAAGTTATAAGTTTAACATATTTAAAGAAAACACTGATAGTGGGTAATGTTGGTACAAAGTCTATTGCACGTTGCTCGTTTTCTGCAAACGGATTTTAGGACTAGCATGAAAATTTTTGTGTGTGCAGGACCGCCATTATTCCTGCTGGGAGTCGGTCTGCGTTTAATTCACCAACAAAACTCACTGCAGAATTAAAGACAGGTAGGGTAAGTTTTAAATCAACCGAACGCTTTAAATTATAGCATTCCATACGTTCACCAGAATTAAAGAGATCGGCGTAAGGTAAGTTTTAAATCAAAGGCTTCGAGGAAAAAGAAATATTTTGGAGGAAACGAAACGATATTTCGAGGGAACGATCTATCATTTCGAGAGGAGGAAATTTACTCGAGGAAACATTATTCTATTTGCTCGTCACGTGTCTCTTTGTTAAGGACGCAGTATTTTAGCGTTAAGCAATATTATGTTTTGTATAATGATATCATAATGTTTAATGATTTATAAGAAAGCAATAACATTTCTATATTTTAAAGGGGCTGCGTCGTCGTGATTATAGTAGGCCTGTGGCTGTGCATGGAAAGATGAACTCTCACCCAGATACTGCACACGCGCGCGCTTGCGCTCAAATCACAAAGGGTGCCGTCTTTGTCAAACTGTGATGCGACCGCCGGTGAACGCGCGCGCGTCTCTGGGTTATTCCATTTACTGCTTATAGCCCGGTTTATATACTTCACGCGAATGGCGAAAGCGAAGCAAATTTTCTTGCCTCACAATTGAAAATCAGCGCGTACTGAATTATTGCGTCACCAAAATTCGCTTCGCCTTCGCTTTTTGCATGAAGTATGATTCGGGCTTGAATCATGACAATACAGCCCCTTTAAACAAACTGATTGTATTTAATGCTGGTACAGCTACTCTACAGAAGGTCATTTAGTAATTGATGCTTTTTATTATGCCTATAAAGCATCAATAGTTGACGAAGTCAAATTTGAACCAGAACCATTTTTGTCGCATGACCAGTGTCTAATTCTATATAAACTCTACATAAAATATACGTTCTATGCAAAATATTCCAGAATGTGGCGTGTCGTGGCCGAGTGGTGAGTGCATCGGACTCAAGCTCTGGTGGCAGAGTCATCGGAGTGTGGGTTCGAGTTCCGGTCATGACATTTGTGTCCTTGAGCAAGGCACGCAACCATAATAATGTTCGTAAAATTTGGGGAGGTAGAGCCTTCTGCTCTACCAGCCAGGCTTCTGATGGATGATACCCAAGCCTACATCCTCCTGGACTGTAAAGGGGGTAACTCTGTTTCAGCCCCAGGAGTAGGTGGCAACGGCCCCTGGAAAAAACAGTTGATTTGTAGCCCACACCTCAAGTGGCTTTCTGGCCTTGTGTGTCTGGCGACTTCCGTATAAAAAATAAATAAATAAATAAATAAATAAAAAAAAATAAAAAATCTGTGGGCCATACACAGCACTTTATCAAGTCACACCCCTCGTCCCTAAATTTCATTTACCACCCAGGCACAAACAAAATGACGACTCCAAGTTTTGTAAACTTGACGAGGGACGATTCTGCCCGATGGTACGAAGTAAAAGCAGACAACGGGTACGAGGGGAGGTATCCCTTCGTCTGGCTGAGAGATAACTGCCGATGCTCGCAATGTTACCACCCATCGTCCTGGCAAAGGTCCTCTCAAATGGCTGACTTGGATCCAGACGTAATACCATCCAGCGAGGAACTAATCGACGAGGGCAGAGTGTTGAAGGTCATCTGGCCCGACGGGCACCGCAGTGACTTCAGTGCCGAGTGGCTGAATCGCCAGCGCTTCTCGGAGTCCGAGAAAGACGTGGTAACTGGCCTTGAACTGCAAATGTGGGGAGGAGAGTTGAACGGAAATATACCCACCTTTGAGTTCAAGAAACTGATGCAGGACGACGAGGAACTGTACAACTGGCTCAAAGTCTTGACCACAAAGGGTCTAGCAATCGTGCGGGACGCGCCAAAGGAGAAGGGGGCTGGCCAACAACTAGCAGAAAAAGTGGCTTATCTGAAGACAACCATCTATGGGTAAGATTCCCCGCAGACCCACAATTGACTCTTGCCCCCACCCCCACCCCTCCACACACAAGATCTTACTTTCGAGAACCAGACGCCCTGTAGGGGCCACTAGCTTTTTCCAGATCAAGTGTTTGGTTGGTACCCCTCGTACCACACACCCTGCAAACACTACTTATAGGATTCTTTAACTCTCAGGTTACTCAACGTCTTCAGTATTACAACGTACATGCACCGATTGACTTCAAGTCATCAGACCATTCGAGATTGTCTCTGGTCCCATTGATCCAACGAAGACATTGATCTCCCACTGTTCCCCTATACCCTGAGACCAAACTGAGACCATGCGTCCATCGTATTGCTACCCGAGTCAATTGATCATTCCGCTCCTTCCCCCACCCCCACCCCCCAGTTCGGGACTAGGTGACCACGAGCTGTCAAGTCTTAAACCCATCCATGAGATCTAGGACACAGCACTCCCGTATAACCCCACCCCCTTCGAGACCCTTGATCCTTTTTGTGATTGTAAACAATGGTATAATTCAATAATTCACAGATTAAAAAGCACTATTCGCCCCTGTACCGACCCTACCACTGCTTCACATTTTGATTAATGTTTTATTTGTTTGATAGTGAGCAGTTTCAAGTGTTGAGTAAACATGACGCAAGCAACCTGGCCTACACGACCCTTGGTCTGGGGTTACACACTGATCTGCCGTATTACAATTACTCACCTGGCGTAAGTGTTTATTTATTTATTTCATTACTATTATTTTTTGTTATGCATTTCGCCCAACCACAACGCCCACGGGCCACTCGAGGTGTGGGTTACTTTTTGAAGGGATAGAAACCTGCCCCAATGCGCAGAAACAAGACATGGTGAGATATAAACGCAAGTCTCTTCACAGCACAGTATTAAGAACAGTGAGGGGTAAATTAATCCGTTGCGAAACAAGCACAACTGTCTCTTCACCTAATTGAAGCAATTATAGTTAAGTGTCTTGCTCAAGGACACCAAATGTCACGCCATGACGAACCCACATCCTGACGTCTTAGCCACCAGATTTTGAGTCCGATGTACTAAACCGCTCGACGGTCATTACACGCTACAAAAGTTGTTTTAATTATGATACTATGGAAATAATTATGTAGTTTGGATTGATGTTATGCAAAATAAATTACCAATCATTTGCACTTCAAATGTTCTTGGTACAAAATTGTTATGGTGATTAATCTCCATAAAAAAAAACATTTTCCATTTTGAGACACAAACCTATTTTAAAATTACATCGAATGACAACTACCTTGACTTCGTACAACACAAAAACAATAATTTAATTGATACATAAATTATACGCTGTGTTTAATTAGAAAAATATGACACATGAAAATATATTTATACGGATCACTTTTTCACAATAATATGACTCAAATTTCGGGTCTACCGTACCCCAGCATGTTTATGTTTGTGCCCAAGTTTTGGTGTTGTTGTTTCTTTAGTCCCTTTTTTAATGTTTGATCGTACCCAGATTCAAATGCTACACTGCATTGTCCAGACCGACGCCCAAGGTGGAGAAAGTCAATTTGTGGACGGTCTGAACGTAGCCGAGCAGATCAGAAGGGAATTCCCCGATGCTTACCGACTCTTACGAACGCAGGACGTAGACTTCCGGGATGTTGGTGAAGATTACCGGACCTACCACATGAAAAGTTTTCGACCAATCATCGAGTATGTAAACAATGATAACCACAATTATAAAAGTTAAAGGTGAAATAAAGGATTGGTAAAACTGATCTGGTGCAGTCGTCTTACTTTGTGTGATTCAATACACACATGAAAAAAACAAACCTGTGAAAATTTTGGCTCAGTCCGTCGTCCGAGTCACAAGAAATTAGTGGGAAAAAAAATTTAAAATGTGCACACTTTTCAGCATGTAAAAGCATTGTCCTTACCTTCGATTGTTACAACCGAAATTAAAATCGGGGTCTTCAAATGATATTTTAAAGGCTTTGACAGTATTTCAAACAGAAATAATTATTTCTACGGAAGATTGGTACTTTATTACTATGAACTTAGTTATCAGTAAGCATTCAGACTGATATTACTAAATAAATAATATGTTTTGGATATGAATACCAATTTTGTGTTCTACCTGTAAGATTTACGTCAACGTGAAAACCGGTTCGTTTACTGCTACAATTCAAACAATCATCTTAAAGTTGGTTTCAAGTGCGCCACTTTGGGTGGTTTAAACACAGGAGACTTATGTGCAAAAGTGAAAAAAAAAACCACTCGTTTTGTCCGCCATACCAATTTTTTTTTGCAAAGAGCCGCTTCAATTTCACTCCAAGAGGCTCATGCACATTGATTTCCACTCTCAATAGAGCCAAAATGACATCACTCTTTTGCATAAACTTAAAGAGTATAGTTTGATTCTTGTTTCATTATTTTGTTTTCTCGAGGTACACTAAATCCGGTGAATTTAATCGAATCACGTACAATGACACTGGGAGGGCGCCCTATGTGACGCTACCGGTGGAGAAGGTGACTGAGATGTACAAAGCCATCAAGATTTTTAATCAAGTAATGTATCGACCAGAAAACCTGGTTCAACACCGGCTCACTGCAGGTGCGTAGAGCAGGGGGGGGGGGGGTGAGTGTGTAAGGTGGGGAAAACGTGCAATAACAATAAAATTTTAAATAAAGTGTTCTGCCCTAATGCCCATTAATATGTGTGATTATTTATTTATTATTTTTTTTATTGTTTTTTTTTGACAATTTTGTTTTATTTTTTACAGGCGAGATAGCCGTTTTCCACAACAGCCGTGTTCTACACGGTAGAAGTGCCTTTACCGTGACGAAAGCTGGCAGCCGACATCTCGAAGGTGGCTACATTGACTGGGACGAAGCTCATTCGCGCATGCGTGTTCTTCGAGAGAAGCTTTTTGGCGACAAGCGTTTGTGAATGTTCCCATAGATTTATCAATCGCGTTTTTTTGGAATATTCGATTCGTCACATTCCTTCCTCGTATATTCTCTACATGCTTAAACGGATGCATTGCCTTCAAATCTCTTAAACTTAAAGTGTTTTAGAATCACTCCATATCCTTTCAACACTTGTTTATGTAATGGGAGACTTTTGAGACGATAGCGGGCGTCCCACAGACCGGTCCTTTTAAATTGTTCTCAGCGATGAAAACAAAAGAGAGGTTGCATGACCCCGAGAAAAGTTCGTTTCTCAGCCATGTACAAACTCAATGGCTGGCGCGTCACCTGCTGAATGATTTCCAACGTGTGTTTGTACACACGGCATTAGGAAAAGGTCTCGGGTGACGTCACGTGAAACCTCTCTGGAAAAGGACCGGTCTGTGGGACGCCCGCTATCGTCTCAAAAGTCTCCCGTTGAACAAAAACCTACAGCGTGTTGTAATTAGTAAGTAGTGATTTAACAAAAAATACATTTGCCCTCTCTGAAATACAACCAGCGGAAACCACACTCTACATAGAGACATACTGTACGCCATTTTGCGAAGTTGAAAATTTGGTTCTTCAAAACGGCGGACCGTGTTCTATCACAAAATTAAACTAAAACCACACAATCTCAAGGGATATTACGTGGATTGTTTTATTCTACGTTTAATTGTTAAATATCTATTCAGTCATATTCATTTCATAACTAACGCTTTTTTTATGGCCCAAAAAAGCCCTATCCGAAGGCAACGTGCGCCTTTTTAAATGGAAGCAAAAGATGGCTGAAGACATTCAGGATTCTCCAAATTCGGCGTTTCCGTGATTGTCGAAGTAACTGCTTTTATTCAACGTAAAATAATCTTTCGGAAAGAATCTTTCGACAACTGGTGTTGGGTAAACTATGGGTGGACATCAATGCATATAAACAAAAGTATTACAATAAAAATATAAAAAAAAACTTACAATGAAATCAAAAGAAACTATACAGAAATTATTTGCGAATGCACGGAGGAATGAGAATTACAAACTGGTGGTTACAATTTGGAAATAAAAGACAGTTCCAGATTAAAGTATATTATAATTAATCATTACGATAAATATGTTAACGTTGCTGTAAGTCGCCATCTTTTTACACGAAAGTGACGTGACTAATCCAGTCGGCCTCCACTGTACCCAGCCCCACGAGTAGTAGACTTGATTTCAAGTCTGAGATCGTGATTATTTGTCTGCATCAGACATGGGAAACGCAATTTGCCGCGATCTCAGACTTTGTCCTCATTTTTATTATGGGATAGGCCTATTATTTGTTCATAACTGAAATTTACATAATAATACGGACGCCAGATATAAAGGTCTATTAGGACGCCTCAAAAGACCCGTATGCCGTGTCAATAACTTATCACTCTAACACTTAAAGGGGCTGTGTCGTCACAATGATAGCAGACCTGTGGCCGTGCATGGAAAGATGAACTTTTACCCACATACGGTCAAATCAAAGAAGGTGCCGTTGCTTTGTCAAACCATTATGGTCAAACTGTGATGTGACCACAGGCGCGGACGCGAGCATGGTAACTGGGATATTCAAATGATCGGTATAATCATGGCGACGCAGACCCTTCATTAAGCAGACTGCTTGTATTTAATACTGGTACAGCTAATCTACAGGCCATTAATAGTAATTGGTGCGTTTTTATTATACCTATAAAGCATTACGTGTATAGTCAATACGTGATTTGAAACCAGGATGTTTTGTCGCATGATCCACATTCTAGGCAAAGTATTCCATATGTGGGCCATACACAAAACTGTAGCAAGTCACATTCATCGTCCCTAAATTTGCCACCAAGGCACAAACAAAATGACAACGACTCCCAGTTTTGTAAGCTTGACGAGGGACGATTCTGCCCGATGGTACCGAGTGAGAGCAGACAACGGGTACGAGGGGAGGTATCCTTACGTCTGGCTGAGGGATAACTGCCGATGCTCGCAATGTTACCACCCATCGTCCTGGCAAAGGTCCTCTCAAATGGCTGACTTGGATCCAGACGTGATACCGGCCAGCCAGGAACTAATCGACGAGGGCAGAGTGTTGAGGGTCATCTGGCCCGACGGGCACCGCAGTGACTTCAGTGCCGAGTGGCTGAATCGCCAGCGGTTCTCGAAGTCCGAGAAAGACGTGGTAACTAGCCTTGAATTGCAGACGTGGGGAGGAGAGTTGAACGGAAATATACCCACCTTTGAGTTCAAGAAACTGGTGCAGAACGACGAGGAACTGTACAACTGGCTCAAAGTCTTGACCACCAAGGGTCTAGCAATCGTGCGGGACGCGCCAAAGGAGAAGGGGGCTGGTCAACAACTAGCAGAAAAAGTGGCTTATCTGAAGACAACCATCTATGGGTAAGATTCCCCGGAGACCCACCCACCCCTCCACACACAAGATCTTACCTCCCTCCCCCATTCATCCCGAGACTTAATATCATAATAAGACCTCCCTTTTCAAGACTGACGGTATCTTAAATAATAATACATATCCTAAATTAAATTTATTACAGCCGGATATTTCATTCCTATAATCATAATCTGGTTTGCATTATATCTTGTATGGATGATTATTGTGACTCATGCTTTATTTATTTAGTTATGATGTAAATAGTCATTCAACGAAATATAAGACTCAGCCAAAGTTGAAAGTTAGCCTTTTTATTTGTTTATTTCTGCGTTGCCTTCCATTTGGTCACACTATGATACCTTTGATCCAACGAAGCCATTGATTGTCCCTTCCCCTCTATCCTAAAACCAAGTTGAGCCCGTGAATCCATCTTATTGCTACCCGTCAGCCAAGGTGCCTCCTTCCCAACACCCCCAGTTCGGGACAAATAGAGGTACAGAGTCCCATGAGCCGTCATGTCTTCCGATCCATTAGATAGGACACAGCGCTCCCGTATAACCCCACCCCCTTCGAGACCCTTGATCCTTGTTGTGATTGTAAACAATGGTATAATTCAATAATTCAGAGACTAAGCACACATGCCCCTGAACCGACCGACCCCCGCCACTGCTTCACATTTTGATTATTATTATTTGTAGTATTTATAATTCTTTGTAAATTCTCAGTGAGCAGTCCCAAGTGTTGAGTAAACATGACGCAAGCAACCTGGCCTACACGACCCTTGCTCTGGGGTTACACACCGATCTGCCGTATTACAATTATTCAACCGGCGTAAGTTTGTTCTTCTTCTTTTAATGCAATAGACCTTTATCATGCTGCAACCATCTTGGTCATGTTCCCTGTAACAAATAACAGTAATATATGCTAATTCAAAAAGGAACCAGACTATTTGCCCTTCCAGCCTCAGTTGGGTTACATTGGTTTGAATGGGGGGAAAATCAAGATGGCCGCACCATGATAAAGGTCTATAGGCCGTATTTTTGCCTGCAACAGGGCGCCTTTTGGGAGTAGATTGGAGGTCAAACCATATAAACTGTGGTAAACCAGATGCAATTAGACTTCTAATAAAGCAGTTAATATACAACTTTTTAGATGTTTTCTTTTTATTGACAGCTTTACAATGTAATCAATGTAAGATATTTGCTTGGAAACCTTTTAGTTTTGTACTTTCTAAATGGCATAAGTATTGCGCCCTCTGGCTGCCAAAAATATGGCTCATTCGCCCATCACAAGGCCCACAGGCCACTCGAGGTGTGGTCTACTTTTTGTAGGGAAAGAAACTTGCCCTTATGAACAGAAACAAGACATGATGATGTATACATTTATTGGGGCACTCGCCATCCCCCTAACCCCCCCCCCCCCCCCGGCTACGATTGGTACTTTATTACTATGAACTTAGTCATCAGTAAGCATTCAGACTGATATTACTAAATAAATAATATGTTTTGGATATGAATACCAATTCTGTGTTCTACCTGTAAGATTTACGTCAACGTGAAAACCGGTTCGTTTACTGCTACAATTCAAACAACCATCTTAAAGTTGGTTTCAGGTGCGCCACTTTGGGTGGTTTAAACACAGGAGACTTATGTGCAAAAGTGGAAAAAAACCATTCGTTTTGTCCGCCATACCAATTTTTTTTGCAAAGAGCCGCTTCAATTTCACTCCAAGAGGCTCATGCACATTGATTTCCACTCTGAAAAGAGCCAAAATGACATCACTCTTTTGCATAAACTTAAAGAGTATAGTTTGATTCTTGTTTCATTATTTTGTTTTCTCGAGGTACACTAAATCCGGCGAATTTAATCGAATCACGTACAATGACACTGGCAGGGCGCCCTATGTGACGCTACCTGTGGAGAAGGTGACTGAGATGTACAAAGCCATCAAGATTTTTAATCAAGTGATGTATCGACCAGAAAACCTGGTTCAACACCGGCTAACTGCAGGTGCGTAGAGCAGGGAGGGGGGGAATGGTGAGTGTGTAAGGTGGGGAAAACGTGCAATAACAATAAAATTATAAATAAAGTGTTCTGTCCTTAATGCCCATTAATATGTGTGATTATTTATTTATTATTTTTTTTATTGTTTTTTTTTGACAACTTTGTTTTATTTTTTACAGGCGAGATAGCCGTTTTCCACAACAGCCGTGTTCTACACGGTAGAAGTGCCTTTACCGTGACGAAAGCTGGCAGCCGACATCTCGAAGGTGGCTACATTGACTGGGACGAAGCTCATTCGCGCATGCGTGTTCTTCGAGAGAAGCTTTTTGGAGACAAGCGTCTGTGAAAGTTCCCATAGATTTATCAATCGCGTTTTTCGGAATGATTCGATTCGTCACATTCCTTCCTCGTATATTCTCTACATGCGTAAATGGATGCATTGCCTTCAAATCTCTTAAACTTAAAGTGTTTTAGAATCACTCCATATCCTTTCAACACTTGTTCATGTAATGGGAGACTTTTGAGACGATAGCGGGCGTCCCACAGACCGGTCCTTTTAAATTGTTCTCAGCGATGAAAACAAAAGAGAGGTTGCATGACCCCGAGAAAAGTTCGTTTCTCAGCCATGTACAAACTCAATGGCTGGCGCGTCACCTGCTGAATGATTTCCAACGTGTGTTTGTACACACGGCATTAGGAAAAGGTCTCGGGTGACGTCACGTGAAACCTCTCTGGAAAAGGACCGGTCTGTGGGACGCCCGCTATCGTCTCAAAAGTCTCCCGTTGAACAAAAACCTACAGCGTGTTGTAATTAGTGAGTATAGTGATTTAACAAAAAATACATTTGCCCTCTCTGAAATACAACCAGCGGAAACCACCCTCTACATAGAAACATACGGTACGCCATTTTGCGAAGTTGAAAATTTGGTTCTTCAAAACGGCGGACCGTGTTCTATCACAAAATTAAACTAAAACCACACAATCTCAAGGGATATTACGTGGATTGTTTTATTCTACTTTTAATTGTTAAATATCTATTCAGTCATATTCATTTCATAACTAATGCTTTTTATGGCCCAAAAGAGCCCAATCCGAAGGCAACGTGCGCCTTTTTAACTGGTAGCAAAAGATGGCTGAAGACATTCAGGATTATCCAAATTCGGCGTTTCCGTGATTGTCGAAGTAACTGCTTTTATTCAACGTAAAATAATCTTTCGGAAAGAATCTTTCAACAACTGGTGTTGGGTAAACTATGGGTGGACATAAATGCATATAAACAAAAGTATTACAATACAAATATTGAAAAAAACTTACAATGAAATCAGAAGAAACTATACAGAAATTATTTGCGAATGCACGGAGGAATGAGAATTACAAACTGGTGGTTACAATTTGGAAATAAAAGACAGTTCCAGATTAAAGTATATTATAATTAATCATTACGATAAATATGTTAACGTTGCTGTAAGTCGCCATCTTTTTACACGAAAGTGACGTCACTAATCCAGTCGGCCTCCACTGTACCCAGCCCCACGAGTAGTAGACTTGATTTCAAGTCTGAGATCGTGATTATTTGTCTGCATCAGCCATGGGAAACGCAATTTGCCGCGATCTCAGACTTTGTCCTCATTTTTATTATGGGATAGGCATATTATTTGTTCATAACTGAAATTTACATAATAATACGGACGCCAGATATAAAGGTCCATTAGGACGCCTCAAAAGACCCGTATGCCGTGTCAATAACTTATCACTCTAAAACTTAAAGGGGCTGTGTCGTCACAATGATAGCAGACCTGTGGCCGTGCATGGAAAGATGAACTTTTACCCACATACGGTCAAATCAAAGAAGGTGCCGTTGCTTTGTCAAACCATTATGGTCAAACTGTGATGTGACCACAGGCGCGGACGCGAGCATGGTAACTGGGATATTCAAATGATCGGTATAATCATGGCGACGCAGACCCTTCATTAAGCAGACTGCTTGTATTTAATACTGGTACAGCTAATCTACAGGCCATTAATAGTAATTGGTGCGTTTTTATTATACCTATAAAGCATTACGTGTATAGTCAATACGTGATTTGAAACCAGGATGTTTTGTCGCATGATCCACATTCTAGGCAAAGTATTCCATATGTGTACCATACACAAAACTATAGCAAGTCAAATTCATCGTCCCTAAATTTGCCACCAAGGCACAAACAAAATGACAACGACTCCCAGTTTTGTAAGCTTGACGAGGGACGATTCTGCCCGATGGTACGTAGTGAGAGCAGACAACGGGTACGAGGGGAGGTATCCATACGTCTGGTTGAGAGATAACTGCCGATGCTCGCAATGTTACCACCCATCGTCCTGGCAAAGGTCCTCTCAAATGGCTGACTTGGATCCAGACGTGATACCGGCCAGCCAGGAACTAATCGACGAGGGCAGAGTGTTGAGGGTCATCTGGCCCGACGGGCACCGCAGTGACTTCAGTGCCGAGTGGCTGAATCGCCAGCGGTTCTCGAAGTCCGAGAAAGACGTGGTAACTAGCCTTGAATTGCAGACGTGGGGAGGAGAGTTGAACGGAAATATACCCACCTTTGAGTTCAAGAAACTGGTGCAGGACGACGAGGAACTGTACAACTGGCTCAAAGTCTTGACCACAAAGGGTCTAGCAATCGTGCGGGACGCGCCAAAGGAGAAGGGGGCTGGTCAACAACTAGCAGAAAAAGTGGCTTATCTGAAGACAACCATCTATGGGTAAGATTCCCCGGAGACCCACCCACCCCTCCACACACAAGATCTTACCTCCCTCCCCCATTCATCCCGAGACTTAATATCATAATAAGACCTCCCTTTTCAAGACTGACGGTATCTTAAATAATAATACATATCCTAAATTAAATTTATTACAGCCGGATATTTCATTCCTATAATCATAATCTGGTTTGCATTATATCTTGTATGGATGATTATTGTGACTCATGCTTTATTTATTTAGTTATGATGTAAATAGAGGTACAGAGTCCCATGAGCCGTCATGTCTTCCGATCCATTAGATAGGACACGGCGCTCCCGTATAACCCCACCCCCTTCGAGACCCTTGATCCTTGTTGTGATTGTAAACAATGGTATAATTCAATAATTCAGAGACTAAGCACACATGCCCCTGAACCGACCGACCCCCGCCACTGCTTCACATTTTGATTATTATTATTTGTAGTATTTATAATTCTTTGTAAATTCTCAGTGAGCAGTCCCAAGTGTTGAGTAAACATGACGCAAGCAACCTGGCCTACACGACCCTTGCTCTGGGGTTACACACCGATCTGCCGTATTACAATTATTCACCCGGCGTAAGTTTGTTCTTCTTCTTTTTATGCAATAGACCTTTATCATGCTGCAACCATCTTGGTCATGTTCCCTGTAACAAATAACAGTAATATATGCTAATTCAAAAAGGAACCAGACTATTTGCCCTTCCAGCCTCAGTTGGGTTACATTGGTTTGAATGGGGGGAAAATCAAGATGGCCGCACCATGATAAAGGTCTATAGGCCGTATTTTTGCCTGCAACAGGGCGCCCTTTGGGAGTAGATTGGAGATCAAACCATATAAACTATGGTAAACCAGATGCAATTAGACTTCTAATAAAGCATTTAATATACAACTTTTTAGATTTTTTTTTATTGACAATTTTACAATGTAATCAATGTAAGATATTTGCTTGGAAACCTTTTAGTTTTGTACTTTCTAAATGGCATAAGTATTGCGCCCTCTGGCTGCCAAAAATATGGCTCATTCGCCCATCACAAGGCCCACAGGCCACTCGAGGTGTGGTCTACTTTTTGTAGGGAAAGGAAACCTGCCCTTATGAACAAAAACAAGACATGACGATGTATAAATTTATGGGGGCACTCGCCATCCCCCCCCCCCCCCCCCCCCCCGGCTACGCCGGTGCCCGTGACTTTTTAGAGTGTTTTGTTTGCTTTGCCGAGGCTTTGTTGTTGTAAGTTGTTTTTTAAGTGTTTTTTATGTTTTATCGTACCCAGATTCAAATGCTACACTGCATTGTCCAGACCGACGCCCAAGGCGGAGAAAGTCAATTTGCGGACGGTCTGAACGTAGCCGAGCAGATCAGAAGGGAATTCCCCAATGCGTACCGACTCTTACGAACGCAGGACGTAGACTTCCGGGATGTTGGTGAAGATTACCGGACCTACCACATGAAAAGCTTTCGACCAATCATCGAGTATGTAAACAATGATAACCACAATTTAAAAAGTTAAAGGTGAAATAAAGGATTGGTAAAGCTGATCTGGTGCAGTTGTCTTACTTTGTGTGATTCAATACACACATGAAAAAAACAAACCTGTGAAAATTTGGGCTCAATCCGTCGTCCGAGTCACTAGAAATTAGTGGGGAAAAAAATGTGCACACTTTTCAGCATGTAAAAGCATTGTCCTTGCTTTCGATTGTTACAACCGAAATTAAAATCGGGGTCTTCTAATGATATTTTAAAGGCTTTGACAGTATTTCAGACAGAAATATTTCTATGGAAGATTGGTACTTTATTACTATGAACTTAGTTTTCAGTAAGCATTCAGACTGATATTACTAAATAAATAATATGTTTTGGATATGAATACCAATTCTGTGTTCTACCTGTAAGATTTACGCAACGTGAAAACCGGTTCGTTTACTGCTACAATTCAAACAATCATCTTAAAGTTGGTTTCAAGTGCGTCACTTTGATTGGCTTAAACACCGGAGACTTATATGCAAAAGTGAAAAAAACACTCGTTTTGTCCGCCTTACCAATCTTGCAAAGAGCCGCTTCAATTTCACTCCAAGAGGGTCATGCACATTGATTTCCACTCTCAATAGAGCCAAAATGACATCACTCTTTTGCATAAACTTAGAGAGTATAGTTTGATTCTTGTTTCATTATTTTGTTTTCTCGAGGTACACTAAATCCGGTGAATTTCATCGAATCACTTACAATGACGCTGGGAGGGCGCCCTATGTGACGCTACCTGTGGATAAGGTGACTGAGATGTACAAAGCCATCAAGATTTTTAATCAAGTGATGTATCGACCAGAAAACCTGGTTCAACACCGGCTCACTGCAGGTGCGTAGAGCAGGGGTTGGTATGTGTGTGTGTGTGTGTGTGTGTGTGGGCATGTTTGACCATATGCTCCGAGGACATTTTACAATGGGACAATGGGACAATAGGACAATGGGACAATAGGTCCTCGCTAGTCAGTTCTTTGTTTTCATGGGTCCTCGGACGCCATTTGTGTACAAAACCAATGGAGATTGCTTCAGTACAGGAACAATAGAATTAACAATAGAAATCCTTGGACATAATGGTGATACACGACTGTGTGTGTGTGTGTGTGTGGGTGGGGGCGGGGGGCGACTGTGGCAAAAAGAAAGATTAAATATGCAAAAAAAAAGAAAAGAAACATAACAATGTTAAGACAATAAACCTAATGAGTCGTGACGTCGTACAGCCTTACCATATACGCTGTTTCATTCACGGGGCAAAATATTAATTAAGTAACACGTACATTAATAGTTAAAATTTTAATCAATAATTATTACTTGTTTGTTTATTTGTTTGTTTGTTTGTTTGTTTGTTTGTTTGTTTAGTTATTTAGTTATTTAGTTATTTATGAATTTATTTATCTTTTTTTATTATTTATTTATAAACATAATACACTAATAAAAACAGGAAAAGGAAACAATAGACAGACCAGCAGTTTGAAAAGGTAGCACCCTGTACGGATTTAAAACAAGTTGACTCAATTACTATCAAGTTGATCTCCTGATGGCTCAATTTAAGCCTCGGACATTACAGAAAATAAATTATAAAAAGTGGCCTTATGAGAACATGTAACAAAATGGAACAGCGTAAAAACGCGCCATTGCAATATTAAATAAAGTGTTCTGTGCTTAATGAGTGTGTGTGATTTATTATTATTATTATTTTTTGTATGACATTTTTGTTTTATTTTTTTAAACTCTTTTTATAGGTGAGATAGCCGTTTTCCACAACAGCCGTGTTCTACACGGTAGAAGAGCCTTTACAGTGACGAAAGATGGCAGCCGGCATCTTGAATGTGGCTTCATCGACTGGGACGAAGCTCATTCGCGCATGCGTGTTCTTCGAGAAAAGCTTTTTGGCGACAAACGTCTGTAAAAGTTCCCAGAGATTTCTCAATCGCGTTTTCGGAATGATTCGATTCGTCACGTTCCTTCCTCGTAATCTCTACTAGCTTTTAAAGGCTAGAATCACTCCATATCCTTTTAAGAGTTGTTCATGCAATTTAAAAAAAAAAGCTACAGCGTGTTGTAATTAGTGAGTAGTGATTCAATGGAAAATGGAAAAGTTTAAAAGTTTGTGCACCCCTACTTAGTTTGATGAGCCATTCACTACATGTCTGTTGCTGTGACCCCGTGAACGGTAGCCCTTTTGCACAATGCAGCAAGTCACTTTTTTAGCTTCTTGGCTTTTGTTTTCCTTTTTGAAATCCATGGTTGTAGAGAACTAGTTTGCATACGAAAGAAACTGTTTTGAAAGCACAAAGGTAACTAGAGGCTTGCGTTGGCAGCAGTAGTGTACAGGTGTGTGAACAGTGTGTAAAGGTGAGTAAAGTTTAACGGTCCGTCGGAGACAGTAGTTAGATAATTCTGAGATCTCGAGAAGAGAAAATTGTGTTTATGAGAGATCTTGCCTCTATATATCAGTGTCACCAAGCATAATACTACATCTATAGCATACATTTAATGATTTAGGCAGCGAAAATAAAGTAGTTTATATCGATTAAAGATAGAAAGAACCTGAGCCAGTTTTGGGCTTACACGAACACCACAGTGTACTTTAGAGAATTTCGTCAACCCCTACAACCAAACAATGTTGGGGTTCGACACCTTCGAGATGAATCTGAACTGGTTACGATGTTCTGACGTAGAAACGCCAGAGACAACCTCACTACGGTACCACTGACGCCACCAGGCTCTGCGGGATAGTGGACAGCCACTGTTTTCCCAATGACCATCCTCACCCGACTGAGTAAACCCCACGACCTCATAACAAGTTCACACGAGCTCATTTTGTAAATAGTTAAGAAAGCATCTTCAATCTTGTAAAATAACTCTTTAGAGTCACAATTTACAGTTAATTAGAACTTAGAGAAAATTAATTTGTAAAATAAGTATACTTAAACTATAGAGTTTTTTTTTTCATTGCGCTTGAAAACAGCGGTTTTATTGGGACACTAGTTGGGAAACGATAAAACTGAGAAATATCCTGACACACATAATATATCTGCCCTCTATGGAATACAACCAGCTGAACCAACTCTACAAAGAGACATACGGTCCGCCATTTTGTGGAGTCAAAAAATGGGTTCTACAAAATGGCGGACCGTGTTCTGTCACGAAATTTTAAACAGGAACCGCGCAATTTCAACGGGATATTACGTGAATTGTTATATATTCTGCTTTTAAAATATCTATTCAGTCATATTCATTTCATATCAAACGCTTTTTATAGCCCAAAATCGCCTGATCCGAAAGCAACGTGCCCCTTTTTTAGATGGAAGCGAAAGGTTGGCCAAAGACATTCGTGATATTATTCCAAATTTGGCGCGTCCGTGACTGGCGACGGACATCATCTATGAACAAATGGTGCTGGGAAAACTATGGGTGGACATTAATGATGTCAACAAAAGTATTACAATAAAATTATTTAAAAAACGTACAATGAAATCAGAAGAAACTATACAGAAATTGCACGAGTGCACGGAGGAATGAGAATTACAAAATGGTGGTTACAATTTGGAAATAAAAGAAAGTTCCAGATTAAAGTATATTATATTTAATCATTAGGAGAAATATGTTAACGTTGCTATTAGTCGCCATCTTTTTACACGAAAGTGACGTCACTAATCCAGTCAGCCTCCGCTGTACCCAGCCCTACGAGTATAGTAGACTTGATTTCAAGTCTGAGATCGTGATTATTTTGTCTGCATCAGCCATGGGAAACGCAAGTTGCCGGCTGCGGTCTCAGACTTTCTTCTCATTTGTATTTATATGTAATCATAACTGAAATTTACATAATAATACGAATGCCAGATATAATGGTCAACAAGGACGCCATAGAAACCCCGTAGGTCGCGTCTATTACTAATTCACTCTATCACTTAAAGGGGCTTTGTCGTCATGATTATAGCAAACCTGTGGCTGTGCATGGAAAGATGAACTCTCACCCAGATACTGCACAGACACGCGCGCTTGCGGTCAAATCGCAAAGGGCAATGTCTTTGTCAAACTGTGATGTGACCGCCGGCACACACGCGCGTGTAGTAACTGGATCGTTCTTTTTACTGCTGTAAACATGACGTCACAGTCCCTAAAGCATTTTTTTTTTGACGGACATCATCTATGAACAAATGGTGCTGGGAAAACTATGGGTGGACATCAATGATGTCAACAAAAGTATTACAATAAAATTATTTAAAAAACGTACAATGAAATCAGAAGAAACTATACAGAAATTGCACGAGTGCACGGAGGAATGAGAATTACAAAATGGTGGTTACAATTTGGAAATAAAAGAAAGTTCCAGATTAAAGTATATTATATTTAATCATTAGGAGAAATATGTTAACGTTGCTATTAGTCGCCATCTTTTTACACGAAAGTGACGTCACTAATCCAGTCAGCCTCCGCTGTACCCAGCCCTACGAGTATAGTAGACTTGATTTCAAGTCTGAGATCGTGATTATTTTGTCTGCATCAGCCATGGGAAACGCAAGTTGCCGGCTGCGGTCTCAGACTTTCTTCTCATTTGTATTTATATGTAATCATAACTGAAATTTACATAATAATACGAATGCCAGATATAATGGTCAACAAGGACGCCATAGAAACCCCGTAGGTCGCGTCTATTACTAATTCACTCTATCACTTAAAGGGGCTTTGTCGTCATGATTATAGCAAACCTGTGGCTGTGCATGGAAAGATGAACTCTCACCCAGATACTGCACAGACACGCGCGCTTGCGGTCAAATCGCAAAGGGCAATGTCTTTGTCAAACTGTGATGTGACCGCTGGCACACACGCGCGTGTAGTAACTGGATCGTTCTTTTTACTGCTGTAAACATGACGTCACAGTCCCTAAAGCATTTTTTTTTGTAATATTCATTCGGTTTTAAATTTGTATAGTGATCGATATGTAATGGTTTAGCCAAAACATGGGATCATAAAAAAAATGAAAAGTACCATTACGTGTTTCTTATACTTAACGAAAACGTGTTACCAATGGTTTAGAATGGAATCGTCGAGTACTCCTACATAATTTTTTTTTTAATTTGAAATTAAAAAACCGAATTGATATTTTTTCACGTATGCAAATTGTGTCGACCAGCATGCGCCTCATTCGGGCTAACGCGCGCGTCCTTTATCACACGGCCACGACCCTGCCAGTTAAAAGCCGTTGAGGACCTCGCCGC
Organism: Marthasterias glacialis; assembly: GCA_911728455.2. Taxonomy (NCBI): domain Eukaryota; kingdom Metazoa; phylum Echinodermata; class Asteroidea; order Forcipulatida; family Asteriidae; genus Marthasterias; species Marthasterias glacialis. Next base: position 2,242,740 of record OU452240.1, read on the forward strand.
CATTCTTATTTTCCCTTATTTAATAAGCCCTTCCCACGAAATGCGCTAATTACCTTCACGCATGCGTACAGCCACGACTGGTGAGCAAACACCATCGAGTTGCGCACTAGGCAGACGCAACAACGCGTGTGCGTCACGCCACCACCAATCCCATACAAAAAGGCTCGATGCAACCTCTTTCCCAGGGGTGAATGATCTCGCAGCGCAATTTTGTTGGTACCGAGCAATACAGCTATAGCTCTATATGGTACCGAGGTACGAGAGGTATCGATACGGCCCGGCGCGGTGCGTCCACGGTTAGCGAGGCTGGGCGCGATAATGCGTCATCTTGCACGCCATTGGTATTAGTGCGCACGCGTGACTGTGACGACATTAGCCGTGAGACGTCACACGTCCCCCGCCTTGATCCCCCTTGAAAACACGTCCATGATTTGTACACTTTATAACAAGAACGCCTTTACATGCGGATCGGTATGGCCGACGTGTTCCGTTTTGTTCAGACACTCTACGGTCTGCTCAAACTATTACAAACAGTAACGACGATCACCAGTGCAACTGAATTGAATAAACCGAAAATCCTGACTGGAGAAATCGACATCGGGGCACCTGTCAACTCGATCTTAACCGGACACCTGTACCGAAATCTCTCGAGGAGATCTGCCTTGCTTTGCGGAACATCATGTTTACACACCCCGGCATGTAAATCCTTCAATTTCTGCAAGGAGACAAAACGCTGCGAGATTAACCGTGCTACTGCGTCAGACTATCCCCAAGACTTGAAAACTACTCAAGGATGTTTGAACTATAACTTCAAGATCCGTAAGTTTATTTTTTTGTTTCTTCTCCATTTTACAATACTAAAGGACCAATTCTGTCATGTCATCTGTCGTTTGTGCTGCGAGACTTGGCCATGCGGTCTACAATCCCGGCCATAATGCTTGGGCGACCGTGCCAAAAATGTGTAACACTCTCCCCCGTCCCCCTCTCCCCCGGCCGCTCCCCCGTCCCCCCGCTCCCCCGTCCCCCGCTCCACCGATCAATGTTGTCTCAGGCCCGAACTTTGCTGAAAATGTTAACCGCAATGATTTTGTCGGGAATTTGTACAAAAACCGATTTGCAATAATTTTGTGAAATTCTGACGCATACGTCACTTCACGAAAACGGTGACGATTTGTGCAGTCTCTCGATTCCATGGGGAAGGGGGCCGGGGGGAGGGGGTAATTTTTCTTAGCGCACCTTCCCCCAAAAACTTGTTACGCCACTGCACAAGGGTTCAAAGTCGAGAGAAAAATAACATGTTATGATCGTCAGAACCAACGTTTGACCCAATCGAAGTGGGCACATTCTTGGCTGTGCGAAACAAACCTAAAAACCGACAAAACTCTAAACGAACTCGATGCTTTCTTTTGAACGGGATCACAGGGATATCTCGATGCAATTTTTGCAGGCTGTTGGCCTTTTGGATGAACTATTAAAATTGAACCTTCAGAACAATACGAGAAATAATTCACTTGCAATAAAGTCATGTAAAGACCTAAGTATTCAATATAGACATGTAGCGTTCTCTTTGTAACAACGATTATACAATCTTAACATTATGGTTTTTAGGTGTTCTGGCATACCCGCCCGAACACCTGTTGAAATTGTTCTGTTTTATTTTCTTCTTCTTCTGTTTCCGAGCATTGTGTACCGTATATCTCAAGAATGCAAACTCCTATTAGCAGTGAAACTTGGTATATAGCAAGATAGTAACTTGTAAATGGCACCGAGGCTGTTACGTCATGATGACGTCATCAGGTGTCGAATTACATTAAATAATAAATATTAATGAGAACATTCGTAACTTTTGAACTACAAAAGATAATTTTGTATTTTTTTTCTGGATATGATAGGTCTGAAAAATCTGCACAAAACTTACATTAACATGAACCCACTGTGATCTTTGCTTCCGGTCGAAACCGGAAGTTATATGAAACAAATTATACAGCCAATGTGTTAAAAAAATTCATGTTTTTTTCTTGAAATCTTAAGTCACATATCTGACCTTTTTCAAAAAATGTATAATGACGTCATCATATGTCACAGCGCCCTCTAGCTGCAGTTTTTTTTTAATTGTGAATTTATATTTCTAAAGCCATAAGTCGTATTACCTTTAAACCTGATCCAAGCATAGAAGGTAACATAAAAATGAAGTAAAAGTTGTGACGACATGATGACGTCGTCAGATGTTAAATTATGCTAATTCAAAATGTAATATTTCAAAAATTATTTATTCCTCAACTACAAAAGTTATTCCCACAATTTTTACATCAAACCACACCGCACTTTTAATAGAATGACCCCACTTTGACCTTCACTTCCGGCTCAAACCGGAAGTTACAATGTAAAAATCATAAAACAAACTTGGTAGTCAATTTGAACATGGTTTCTGCTGTATGAAATCTTTAGACATCTGACCTTTGTAAGAAACTGTTGATGAAGGCATCATGTCACAGTGCCCTCCTGCATTTTGTACACAACGGAGTGGGCAGGACATAACTCCAGTTAGGAAGGTAGTTCAGAAACAAGACTACATAATGTTGTAGTTTTTGATCTTACCCTCCTAAGAATTCATTGTTATTGATTTTTGAGAATTTAATATTTAGCCATGTTTTGTACACATAGTGACAGCAACAATAGACAACCATGTAATGATGAACTCATCACATATCGAATAAAGGCAAATCAAGATTATTGTTTTTTAATCACATCACATTAATTTCCACAGAATCTTTTGCACATTCCGGTTGTGAGATGTTTGAAGATTATTTGACCCAATATTTTGTTAAATCCACATACATGTACACATGCATTATTACATCTTAGATAAAGTTATTATATAGACAATATATTATTTGTGTAATCCATTCCATCATTACCCGAACACCTCGTGATTGTTCGTAACAATCACGGGACGTCTAGTTATTGTTAATATTATTCTGTCTTACTTCTGCATATTTCATGGAGTTGATTTGTTATTGTTATTTTTTCCAGCTTGCCGTGAACCTCTTGGGATGGAGAGTGGGGCAATTCCAGACAGCAGTTTGTCAGTTTCGTCTGTTTTTGAAGGCCAAAGTCGTTACTCTAAAGGCAGTGCCCGGCTAAACAAAAAGTGTAAACTCAATTTTCTGTTCTATTTAATACTTATATCAACTTAATAAATAAATACAGGTCGAATTGAAATAAATATATAGTTATTTTGAAAAAACGTGTAAAACACCACGACTCGTAAAACTACAACTTACTCCAACTGCTCAAAATGAAGGTCATAGGTTACTTTGTTTGTTGCAAGATGAAACAAAAGCAAGCCAAACAATTGCACTGCGCGTGCGTGACAATACCTTTAAACAGGCGATGGGGGACAGAAAACAGACGACGAGCGACGCACGACGGATGACAGGCGACGTCGTCCAACGTCCGTCATGCGTTGTCCGTGGTTCGTCGTTCGTCGCCCTTTGCCCGAGCGCCGGACGACGGGCTACGGGCGATAGCAGATAAGGAATTTCATACGTTAATTAATGATCAGCTCAATTCTTTAATAAAATGTTACCGTAATTCTCCTGTGAGAAATGGAGGGGGGGGGATACCCTTATAAAACATTGTTGTTTCTTTCCGCAGGTGCTTGGTGTCCTAGTGGTTCCGAAAACAGGCCATGGATCAAAGTGGATTTGCAGGGGACAGTTACAGTTACTGGCCTATCCACACAAGGAAATTCAATCGGTGGAGACTTCACTAAAACCTATCAAGTCAAGTTCAGTGACGATGGGCAAGCGTGGACGTTCGTGACCGGGCTTGATGGCTTACCGTTGGTGGTAAGCTCTCTGTAAACGACTCTTCTGCCCTGTAGCTCTCGTAAAGTCAGAATCTGCTGCAAAATTGCATGAAGATATATGAGCAGAATCATTGTCCAAAAGGCATCTTAACCCATCTTGACGACTGGTCACTTCACAGTTTGACAAAAACAGCACCCTTTGTAATAATTGACCGCAAGCGCGCGCGTATGCAGTTAGTGAGAGTTCATCTTTCCATGCGCAGCCACAGGCCTGCTATAATCATGACGACACAGCCCCTTATCTCATTTTGTTTGTACAAACCGGAATGATGTTGTCGTCTGTGTTTAGTTTCAGGGAAACACTTACACCACTAAAGATAAAGCAGTGACAAACTACTTTCCAGCAGCCGTGAAGTTGAGATATGTTCAAATATTACCGCTCACGTCGAATTACGTTAAATGCCTTCGTTTTGAAATACTTGGGTGCAGAGGTAAATACATTTGCAACCCGTTTTCTGCTATATTTTTTAGCATTGTTTCACGTTGTCTATAATTATTGATTCAACCATTGCACGTTTTCCGTATTGTGTCAACCATAGTTTTGCCAAAAAAAGTTTTGCTACGCGTTTTCTGTAGTTTTCACTGTTTTGCTGCACGTTTTCTGCGGTTTTAGCCATTGTTTTGCTACCAGTTTCTGTCTGTAATTTTCTCCATTAATTCTGTAGTTTTCACAATGTTTTGCAACGAATTGTCTGTATTGCGTCATCAGTGTTTTACTTCACATTTGCTGCAGTGTTTAAACCAATGTTTTGCAACACGTTTTCTGTATTACTTAAACCCATTGTCATACTACGAGATCTTTGAACCATTGTTTTGCTAAACGCTTTTACAAGTGTTTTGTCCAAACGCTGTTTACCTATACACGTTTTCTGTGTAATAATTCGAAGAAAAGTTGTTTTAGCTGCGCGTTTTAGCTCCACGTTTTCGTTTTGTTTTTAATCCAATGTTATGTTAACTATAAGTAGTTGCGTTCATTACTATATCCTTATTCAGTTGCGTGCGTGTATACCGTTACTGATGAAGTTTAAGGTCTAACTTTCTTTGTAAAGGGAAAAGACAGAAGCTGATGAGTTTCGTTTTCTCTTTTGTTACCCTTTAGGATAATGATGAAACGGGTACGGATGTTCACTTGATGGGTAATCTTGGCAAATAACGCCAGGTTAGTATACAAGGAATAAATGACATCTCCAACGTCTAGCACTAGCTTTTCGTGTAATCCCATCAGTCTAGATATTGGCTACTTTAAGATATTCTACAAAAGCATTAATATTATTAACACTTAAATTAATTGTTGGTTACAATTGAGCCATAAAAGAGTTCGTCACCAGAATTATGTTTCAAAAAAATATTCGAAATTAAATCATGCTAGTGATGTATAATTATTTATACTCAATTCTGTCTCTTCACTGGGGTCGACTTCAAAAAGCACTAAGGTTTCTTTCTCTGCCTTTCACCTCTGTGGACCCCGGTTCGAATCCCGGACTGGAGCCTTGCATGTGGATTGGGTTTTCAGTCCCTACCTGATTGCGTGGGTTTTCCCTAATTGGGCTTTTTCCTCCCACATCTGAAACTGACATTTCATCATCATCTTCTCTACACAGGTATCTTCAGGCCTACGGGTCAGAGTGCTAGGCACTTTTGAGGGTCCCTTGGTTTCGTTACCAGAAAGATATAAAATATAAAAAATAAAATAAAAATAAAACAAATTCATCTTAAGATTAGTAATTGTTAATATTGATGCCGTTAGTGATTTGTGTGACACCACACTTTCCTTTATAGCAATTAAAGATCGATA
>OU452240.1:2848505-3026990 GCA_911728455.2 Marthasterias glacialis
TAAAATAAGATATAATCTAGGACGGGGGGGGGGGGCGGGGGCGGGGGGAGTCCTGCAGGCAAGGATTGTTAAATCAGTATTTGTCTTTTTTCTGACGACTGGTTTTTACATTCATATACGGCTCTTTACATGTGTTTCTTGAGCTTTGTATGTCATAAAAGTGTTTCCATCCCTATCCTGAGCGATCTTAACTCCTATAATCCTGAAGTCTTAATTACCCCTTATTGAAAATATTGTTCAGTCTTCCATGCAATCAAAGAAACATTACATTATTTGTTCTTAATATTGTTTGGTGTTGTACAAGCAGTAATTGACTTGGTGTACAATTAGACGAAATTCAAATCCAGTGTTTGTGATGTATTTTTTGTTTTTTAGTTTGAAATAAATACATAAACCTTTCATCAGTATCACCATCATTATCATCATCATATTCAATGATTAACCAAAATGACGAAGATTTTACGAAAATAATATGGCCCAAAGGTTTCTGTTGAACAATGACCCTGACAAATTACTGTGTCTTGCAAACTAATACCTCGAGCAGCTTCGGCAGTGAAACGGAGACTAAGAAGGTTTAAAATTCAGCAGACGACATTTGCGCGGTAAAAGCACAGAAACGTAGACTGAGAATTCAGCAAATTGTGGACAAGTTCTAGGACTGAGTATCGATATATGACGGAGTTACCATTGCATTTTACTGAAGGTCTGGGCATCTTGTTTATGGAAATATAGTGGGTTGCTTGTGCTTAAAGCGCTCGCCTCTCACCACAAGTGGCCCTGGTTCGATTCTTGAGCTTTTTACGTCAGGGTTTCATCCCATTCCTGGACGATCTAAATCCTCGTAAACCCAGGAGTCTTAACAGACTCGTGCGTCTGTTCACTCCTCTGTCACGAGAGTTTTTCTCCGGGCCCTCTGGTTTACCGCCCTCCGGAAAAAAAACGAACACTTTCGATCTCGTGCAGCCCGTGCTCCGTGGTCATGTGTGGGTCGACGTGGCTGACTGCCAAAGGCCCCCTTGCCTGCCTGCGGCTCGCCCACATTTACTCGTTCAGAGGCAATTCTCTTTGACGGGAACTGTTCATTCTGAGAGGATCTTGAGTGTTTGCAACATTTTTCTGAAAGGAAAGTATATAAATACTCAAAGACTAACTCAATGCATTTCCCATGGGCTTTTCAGCAATCGTTGGGACCAGTCTGTGTGAAGTGGGCGTTGGTATACCTCAAAATTATGAACAGGATATTTTTCGGTTGATATTATATAAACATATATTATTTTTAAAGACATTTTAGGAAGCCCACGCACTTTCACAGGGTTGCTCAGCACGAAGAGACAACAGATGTTGTTAGGGAAGACTCGCAGACTCGGGAAAGCACTGAGTGTACAGTGGTGCTGGGTAAAATAACAAATAATATTCTTTATATTCTATATTCTTTGTGCAATTTTTACATCTAATGAAATCGTTGCGGTACCCGCTGCGAAGTAGTAAAATTCGAAATGGTCCTCCCGTCGTCACCGGGCACGCTCGGTGGTCTAGTGGTAAGACATGCTGCTCCACAATGCGGGGTTCGTGGGTTCGAATTCCCACCGAGTAATATGCATATGATTTGTTATCCGCGGGACTCGGGGAAGCACTGAGTATGACTGTGGCATGTCGTGGCCGAGCGGTCAAGCGCACCTGGATTCAAGCTTGAGTGTTTCTGAATGTGGGTTCGGGTCCCAGTCTTGAGATTTGTGTCCTTTATGCAAGGAACTTAACCACCGTGGCTTCGTCCTTTCGGATGAGACGTAAAGCCGTAGGTCCCATGGTGTGCGGTGTAATATAATACACGTAAAAGAACCCAGTACACACTTGTTGTTAAGAGAAGTGGTTTACCCTGGAAGTTTTCTGGTACGGTTGGCTGTAGATTGTGCCTCAACACCTCGTAAACACCTGGTGCCATGTAAGTAAATGGGTCTTAATAGTCGAACATTGCTCCACATACCTGAAGATCAAAATAATGAGTCCTTAGTAGTACTGCATGTGAAGCGCTATATATGAATCATGTGTGCCCGGAATTAGAAGGTAGGTGGGAAGGCTGTAATGACCGATTCAGGGCACATAACGTACACACTTGTTGCCCCATAATCAGGTCACAAGCAATAAAATGGCTCTTTTGACAGAAAAGTAGGGTATGACTGTTGAATATTTGTTGCTAGAATGACTCCCCAAACATGTTTTTACATTCCCATGCGGAATGTAACTTTCCTGCAGTGACTTATAAAAGGCAGAAAAAAACAACCGAACTTTTCACACTTGCTTTCTTGAAAGACAACTGGATAGTAACTGCTGACGTTACATTTTTGTGACGTCCTTCTTCCGGTCGCACAACCAAATATTGATATTGTTGATAATAGTGGTTATCCCACATCGGCGCGGGGTTAAAGCTAAATCAGGAGTGAAATGTTGTTGTTATCATGACATACAGCTGTCTGTGAATACTTCCGAATGTCTCACGTATGGCATCATCTTCTACATTATTTTCTGCGACTGGTAAAAGTCTGAGAAAGGTGGTGTGTGGACCCTTATTTACAAAGCTGTTATAAGCACACAGATTTGCTTGGCACAGAAAAGTATTGCTTGGCAGAATCAGGTTACCAGCTTAGATAACCCTGTCATTCGCATTGTTCTAACTGGTTCCCCACTAGTATACTCTGCTTCACCTAATGAACTTTCTTAGCAATTTTGCTCAACAGGTCTGCGAAATGTTGTCATGTTTTGATCCGTTTTGATACCGTCAATCGTTTCGATCACAACTGACTTTTTGGGGCATTTCTGTCACATCTACCTTTGACTCGGCTGCTCACAGCGTATAATGGCATCATCTTCCAAAAGTTGTAACCGCAGTCTGAAAAATAAAACCAAAGATGGTGGAAAGAAGGTTTTAAAGATTGATCACTATAGTCAACGGCAAAGACTATACCACTTGTTTCAATTGTTGTCTAGTGTTGATATGTAAATATACACATATAATATAAATTTTAAATGTAGATTAGTTTACAAATTTGGTGATTTCGTTTAAATAAAAGTAATACTTCGAGCGAGATGTATAATTACTATTTAAATCCAACTGAAATGGCGGTCAGTGGCAATACATTTTACTGTCAACTTAAATCTAAGTATTAAATACAGAGACTCTCCCATGAGAATTGTTTTTGAGTGCATTATCTGACTCAAAAAAAAATGTCCAAAAACAGGTGTCCAGCATGTCTCATCGGTTCTTAATAACTGTCCACCGTCAAAAACAGTATGAGATTTTTAAAATTTTAATCATCAGCATTCGAGACAGAAACAGCCGCCGGGCCCACCTAGAGTTGCTCCGCGATGACAGGTGGTATACGAACATCACCCGCGACTGACGTTTATGGCGGGGAAGGAAAAAAAATGCGCGCTTTGCTTAAACCTAACACCAGAGCATACGGTCTCATTTCCCTTAAACTATTGTCAATAATGGATAGGGTTTATTACTGCTCACTGTTTTTCACAGAGTTGTTTTCTGGAAGCGGAAAAGGGACGTTGAAACACAATGCTTGCGATCCCTATTGGGGTGGCATCCACATTGACCAAGTCGCAGATGTAACACTCCTCGTGCTGAAAATATTTTGGTCGCCGTAAATTATCACTCTCGTGCTAAAGGTAACCACGGCAACGGGGTATGTGTTTTTATTTGTCCATTGTGCGAAATTAATTTATTGGCAACAAAGGACTTTTAAGGGTTTTATTTGTACTTGGATTGACGTGGATTGAGTGACGTTTGAACTTCAAGGTTGACAGCAAGACGAAGAGATTCATACTTGATTTATATCTGAACCTCCTCGTTTTTGTTCGTTTGTTTGTTTGTTGGGTTGTTTGTTTGTTCGTTTGTTGGGTTGTTTGTTTGTTTGTTTGCTTGTTTGCTTGTACGGGCGAATTGGGTCTTTTGTTGCGATTTCAACACCAGTGGCCACGAGTTTGTCTTCGATCGATTTTTTTTTGTATGTGCAAACTCCCACGTTTAAAACACTGGGCTGTCTTATTTTTGTAAAAATGGGCCGTCTGCATTTGAACACTTTTCACCCTGGGAGAAAAAATATATCAGACCAATTTTAATAGCATTGACCTTGAGCAGTGACGTCATTCCGCCGCCGTCTTAAGGGTTCAAAAGCTGATGAAACCATAGATAGAAAATTAAACAACTACATTGGACTTGGGTGCACCCATCACCGTTCCACAACATAATTGTTCATTTCCTCCACGGACGCCCCACGCAGCCGGCCTTGTGTTTGGGGGCGACTCATTAACCGGAAGTAGACAATCTTTACTGAAAACAGACTGGAATTTGAAATTATTCGTGTGAAACGATCCAGTGAAGGTGCCGCGAGAGACGAAACAAATACAGTAGTACCGCTGATACAAACCCCATTCTAGGACCAATCCACGGGTAAAGGGCTTCATCCAGTCAATATTAGCCCTAGAATTTGAATGCGCTAGTATTCCCAATACATATGACCCCATCTGAAACTGAATTAAAACGTAAATGGAAATTGTTGATTAACTTCGTATAATAGTCATTGAGCCGCCCGAACATCAAATGCGAACCACTGCAACGTGCGGCCAGAGGAAAAGCTCGTCAGTTTGTGGTTTAGAAACATTAATCATAATTAAATCTATAATGAAATTAAATTCATTATCAACACATTAGGCAAGTCGAAAGCGAGCGTCTATGAGCTTTTCAGCTCATGTTTCATGTCTTCATTTCACAGTTGACTTGTTAACGCCAATTACAATGATGAGACAATAGAAATAAATCTGTATTATCATTTTGAAGTCCGGCAAAGCCTTGAACAACTAATGTGATCATTGTGTGTAAATTAATTCCAGAAAGGTAAAATATAGAATTGTTAAAGCTTATTATAGCAGTGTTCATACTTTTTGTGATTCAATACTATGGAAAAACAAACATGTGAAAATGTGCGCTCAATCCATCGTCTAAAGACAGGAGAAAATAGGGGAAAACCGTGCACACTTTTCAGCATGTTAAACACATTGTCTTTAATTCGGTTGTTACATTAAAATCGGTGTCTTCAAATTGTATTTTCTCGGCTTTGACAGTATTTCAGACAGTCAGACAGAAATAATTGTATGGAAGATTGGTACTGGTATGAACTTCATAATCAGGAAGCTTTCAGACTGATAACTAATAAACGCGCGTCCGATCAAGAGTCTATAATTCCACATCGGATGATTAAATGAAAACGCACAGCTTTATACGCGTGGCTGATAATTTCATATGAAGTGGTTGATGTAATGATGGGAAGAAAAACATCTGTTGAAGGCAGATTGTGCCAAAATTAAAAAAAAAAAAAAGAGAAAACAATTATTTTGACCTCTACGTGAGGGCGCCCTGCTCCAGTGACATCACGTGCATAAGATATATTGATATTAAAAATATATAAACATTTTGCCCATTTCCGTCTTCTAGATTTAAAAAATACCCACCAGTGGCGTAGCAGCATCTTTTTTTTGCAATGGGAAAAGGGGCACAGATATGAGGGCGATTTCAGTTTTGGTCCAATCCTAAATTGCCTGATCAAATTTCACGATGTCCAGAGACTGAACGGGGGCAAGCAGGGGGACAAGATGTTCCACAGGGGGCAGCTGCTCCCTTTGCCCACCCCTCCCCGTTGGCTACGCCACTGCTCAAAAACAACTTATGAAATGGTACACAAATTGTTATTTTTTTCCATGATCGAGGAAACACCAGTACACAAAAGATTTTTTGTTTTGTCAGACAGTGTGTTTAGAGTACAATAAAGAGTGTGCAATAGACCTTTATCATGGTGCAGCCATCTTGATTTTCTGCCATTCAAACCAATATAACCAAACCGAGGCTGGAAGGGCAAATAGTCTGGTTCCTTTTTGTACAATGGATATTAGCATTACATTACTGTTATTAGATACAGGGAACATGACCAAGATGGTTGCAGCATGATAAAGGTCTATAACATTGATAAGATTGAAAATAATAAATGTTCAGAGATGTGCACATAACATACATGGTACGAAGATGGTCATGGTGGAAATTTTCAATGGAAAAAATTGAACCTGATTGAAATGCTATAGTCCGAAATCCGACGTTTGAAAAACAGTGATGGAGTTTTCACTATTTTTCCCTGACTCCGGTGACCGATTGAGCTTAAACTTTCACATAGAGTGCGGATACTGATCTTTGACAGTTACCAAATGTTTGCCCCATGCTTTGCAAATAGAAAGAGCTTTAAGATTAAATCAAAACATCCACCTAATTTGTTTTGACCATTGGCCTCAAAGCATTTTACTAGCAAAAACGGGATTGGTCTTTGGTCAATTACAAAATGCTGGCCCCCTTTAAAAGTAGAGGAAGCTGTCAGATTTTTGAGAAAAATCATCCACTAAATTTGTTTTGATCATTGACCCCAAAGCATTTTAGTAGCAAGACTAGATCCATTACGTCAAATGCACTCCCATAAAATGCTTCAAAATGGGAAATAAGTGCTGGAACTGGAGACTACGCGGTGTAGTTTTGATAAATCCACATGTGACAATATTATTTTGATGCCAGAGAGATTCGTGAAGGTAAGAACCCACGAGAACGAGGTGGCCACTGATATTTGTTGCCGTATGCGTGATAATTAAACACACGATCCTTCCCGAAGGTCAGTGATGAAGACTGAGGCTCGTCAAATTTGCCTCAATGACCAACGCGTAATAAACAGTATCCCATGCGTCCACAACGCCGTCACCGTAGCCCAGATTTTTATCAACCAGTAATCTGTCAGTAAACTGCAAAGGGATGATACAGTATCGATCTTTGGATGAGATATTTTATAACCTTCCTGTAGTTTTCGATAAGCACATCATAAAACCAACCCGGGAAAAGTTGAAATTAAAATTGGCAAAAGATTATTTTTTCTTGTATTCCCTTTGTGTGTGTGGAGGGGGGAGGGGTTGGGGGTGTCTTCAAAATATGCACTGTTTCGACTTTAGCTTTTAGCGTAAGCTTTTAGATTGAAACTAATATTGTACTTTTAGACCGTCCAAGGGCTACAATTAACGGCCGCACACGCGTCCCAAGAGAGATTTTTATAAAGCAGAAACTTTTGATGAGCAAAAAAATAGCGTGACACAAATCGCAACAATGTAGAAAGTACTTGACATTTCGGTTGGTTGCCTGTTTTCAGCTCATTTAGATTGTCTGTGCTGAGTATTTTTGTTTGTATTTTAAATAATGAACAATTTTCTCACAGAATTTTCCTCAGAACCGTTGGTTTGTGTAGACGGAAACATATAAATATGTAAGACGTTGGTTTTGAAATGACAATCATGGTATATAGAGTGTGTGAATAGTATTACTGATCGAAAACAACAAAACGGACAGTGTTCAGTTTGAAAGTTTACGAATGATAAACTGAGTACTTAGGTTTGTCGGCCACAATGGGTCGAACATGGTTTGTCTTGGTCGAGCGTAGTCGTTTGTCGGACACGATGGGTTGGACAAAGTGGGTTGCCGGACGGACACAATGGGTCAACCAAAATTGACACATTGGATCTGACACAATGGTTTGTCGGTCACAATGGGTCAGACACAGCGGTCTATCGGACATAGTGGTCTGTCGGACACAATGGGTCAATTAATGTTTGTCTGACACAGTGGATCGAGCCTAATGTTTTGTTGGACAAAATGAGTCGGACGTAATGATTGTGGGACAAATTTAGTCAGACAAAAACATGTTTGTAGGAGACCTTTCTCGGTCGGACATGACTTGACAACCTGTAACGGTTTGTCAAACACGTACAATGGTTGGACACAATGGTTTGTCAGACACAAATGGCGGGATACAACGTTCCAACTCCATAGATGAGCTTAATGGTCCGTGTCGGACTTTACGGTCTGTCTCGGACATAATGGTCCGTAACGAACGCGACCAGACAGCTTAGCAGAGGAATTAATTGTCGCAGATTGGTTGTATGGCTGGCTGAAAGTTAGAAAACAAAAATGATTTTTTTTTTTTTACAAAACAAAACCAGCGATGATTTTGAAGTATGGCACCATCCATACACGATGTTTTTTCAACAGCATTTATAGCCCCTTTTTTAAAACATTTTCTCACGTGATTTCTACGACATATTTTAAGAGAAGTATACGACAAACGGCGAATGAAAGCGCTCTGTTATACCTTTAATTTGATCACTTGTCAAAGACCGAATGAAAAATTAATTTAATAATAGGCCTGGGCAATTTAAGGGTTATGTATTTTTTTAAGAATGTACGATGTTTTGAAGTATTTTACTCTATTATTTACCTCTATGGATCGTGGCACTGATTGAGCTCAGTTACAGAGACTGTGTACCGGCTGTGTGGGCTACCCTATTGTGACGTCAATTTATAGAGACCACGCCCACTCTATAAAGTTTGGTTCCAGTGATGAATAGACGCAAATGACATGCATTGCGCAAAGATCCCGTCCAGAATCTATGCAAGACGGAAGAATTCTTTGGATTGTTCTCTAACAGGATGAAAAGTATGCTCAGATCCTCCTTAAAAATGGTCAGTACCGTCTCAGATGAGAGCGGTGAGGGAATTACGTTTTAGTTGCCGTTGGAACCGGAAGTCGCGAAAATCGTGAGCACGAACAATACCTTCCTGAGATCGACTGACACACAATAGGCCTGTCGAGCAAGGTTAGGTATTGTCTTCGGTGCGGTTCGAGGTAGACAGGCCTTGGCCGGTAGGAAAACAAATATCACCCGTTTCTTTTAATTATAAGACTTTGAATTTCAGAAACCTAGCCAGTTGTGAGTTAAAGGAACAATTACAAAATAATAATCACATTACAAAGGGATAATCGAACACATGAAGGGATAACAATGATTGTTTTTTTGGAAGAGTCCAATACCATCCTCTGTAGTTCGCTATAAATACAACGTACAACAAACCTGTGCAGATTTCATTAAATTAGGTGAAATCCACTAAAATTTGTCTGCATTTTATCATGAATTTTATGCACGCGGTGTTTATTATTTCGGCTTGTTTCGATTGCTGCAATAAAAATAGAAATTGATGATTTGCATGAGGACTTCAAAATGTATTGATATTGTCCACACAGTCTATGAGAGGTTTATTATTATATATTGCTGGTAATGAAACCTCATAAGTAAACTTATTCACTGTAGCTCTCAAGCCTGAGGAAACCTGTAAACAAGGGTGCTTGCTATGTGAACCAGAGACACTGGGGTAAACCCCTACTCTTCCATGATGAGTGCTCTGGGTTCTTTTACGTGCACTGCCAATTCTTGTACACGGGCCGACCTACGGCTTATTGTCCCATCCGAATAATAAAGCAATTATGGTAAAATATCTTGCTCAAGGACACACGTGCCGCGGCCGGGATTCGAACCCGCACTCTACTGCTGACAACAGCAGAACTTGAGTCCGGTGATCTAGACCGCTCGGCCCACGACACTCCACTCCAAGTGAGGTCTTCTCGCGGGTTCCTTTTATTTGAGCGGGTGAATGCTGGCATTACGCGGACCTCAGAACAGTGTCCACTCAATGTATAGGATCAGGAGATGGCCCTTTTCGAAACCACTACTTTGGCTTCGCCTCCGGCTTAGGCTCCGTCTGCCTGTTTGAAGTTCCGTACCGAAACCACACGTGTTTTAAATTTACAGACGGAGCCTGAGACCAAGCCAAGCCCGCGGTTTCGAAAAGGGTCTGTGTGGTTTTCACAAGCCCACACTATTGAAAACTCTGTAAAGTAAACCAATATTTAGTCTCAAAATTGAAGTGGAGTATTAAGGAGATCGCACGATGGAAACAAACTCGCTCTCAAGACATATTGATAGTGATTGGGTTTAAAAGAATGTATTATTGGTAACAAAGAAATGCCATCCGTTGCACAGATCGTAAGCACATGACGTCATTTGAGTAGGGCGCCCTCTGGTAGAGGTCAAAAGAAGGTTGCGCTCATTGGCCGCACGCACAAACAGCTGCACATTTTCATCATGATGTTACCCAAGATGGCGGCTCATGACGCCAACGTGTAAGGACAGTTGAGAAAGTCCCATGATCCACTCGGTGATGCTGAACACTGCACCTCATCCCTTAACGCACCCTTCAAATTAACCGATGAATTGAATGACGTTATTGGGTTATTTGGGGATACCAAGAAACCGAACCATTCACCTTCTTTTGTCAACTTAGGGGCAATTTCCGCTCCCTAAGCCCATTAATTACCCGCAGTTTATTTTACTCATATTATAATTTGGCGAAACTAATGGTTGTCGGACCAATCAATTTTCTTTCCAGCGTGCCACTCTTGGATTTTCATCTGCTGCGGAGCGACATGTAGATGCCAGTGTTTGCGTGGTCAATTAGCGGCAATACGGAGGCATACATTATAATTTCTTTTCTAAATAGCGGGCCCACTTATTAGAAATACTTCATTTCAAAAGGCGGTAAACGACACGCGGTAAGAAGAGGGTATAAACATCATATGAGACAATTTTCCAATTTCGGTGCCTTCCATATTTATGGAGCCGGGCGTGTATTGAAAATTGAGCGTTTTATTTCAGAGGATGGGAACAGCATTACTCGTCGAAAACCAATGACAGATGAAAGTTATTTATATGTTTTCTTAATAGCTACAACAGTAATGCCCTCGTCCAAAATCCGATGATGCTCCACATATTTCAGTGGAGACAATGGCAAACACTTCACAGAAGCCTCGCTCTTCCTTCCTCGGTTGCTAAAACGTGGTGGGAGCGACAATCTGTGGACGGTCATCTCTCGTGTTCTTAGATTAGAAAATTTGGTAGCGAAGTCAAACAATGGGATTAGTTTCGCTCGTGTGGCGAATCTGTGTTCGTCTTTAGCGCCACCAAAACTCCCACCTTCATGCATGTTGAGTTAGTTACCGTCGGCGTATTCAGCTGAGCATTTCGTGCATTAAGAGCTTTTCATTAAAGAAAAAAACGAAGCTGTTAAAGAGTTACTAAACTATTGGTAAATGCAAGAGGAAAACATTTTGTGGGGATCCATTGCAAGACAATTAGTAGTTCTATTTGATAGGAATTCTGTGTCGTTTTTATATACTATTATTTGTGTTGTATTTACAGTAAACTGTTCGCATGCAAGCGAGCGCCACTTTGTAACACAATGAAACACATTGATGCCACTGGTGTTCTTGTTGATTCTTAACTTCTTATAGAAATGACCCATTTATTCGCCTTTGAGTTTCATTAATTCTGTCTTTATTTCGAACTGCTTCATCAAAATGATGACCTGGCATAAAACCACTGGCAAAATCAAAACCGATTCTAGCTCAGTTTCCTCGAAAAGGTGGACACATAATTCACTGACGTTCTCGTATAGGTTGATCGACTGATGACTGTGTTCGTTGAGAACTACACGGAATTGAAAATAAGGCCGTGTCCGAATGAATGGCTTCGGCTGGGGCTACGGCCGGAACACCGGGGATTCCTATTCTTCAACGTTGTCGTTGCAGCCGGCGGCCATAGCCGTAGCCGAAGTCGCTTGATTCGGACACGGCCGAGTCTCAACTTAAAAACCGATGATATATTATACCTTTAAACTTACCCGCACCCTTCCAGACGGATTTCGCAAATCAGCTTGGTGCTTTCAGGCAGAAACAAATTGTTTAATATTTTTTTTATTAATGGTACCCTTACCACTTTTTGCCCGGGGATTGTTTTCCAGAATAAAGCTGCGATCCAAAATAATACACAATTCCACTCGCGCCAACAAAAAAAATTTTTTTTAATCAGTTGTTACGGAATTACAATCCGTTATTACGGATTCACAATCTGTTAATAAGGATTCACAATCTGTTATTATAGATTAACAATCCTTCATTACAGATTCAAAATCTGTTTATTACGGATTCACAATCCGTTATTAATGGTTCACAATCCGTTATTACGGATTCTTAAATTCGTTTTTCTACATTTACAATCTGTTGTTACTGATTCACAATCTGTTATTACGGATTCACAATCCGTTATTACAGATTCATTATCCGTTATTACGCATTAAAATCCGTTATTACGGATTCACAGTCGTTAAGGGTCCAAAATATGTTAATACCAATTCGGAACTCGTTGCAACGGATTTGCCATCCGTTATTGCGGCCTGAAAAAAAACATTTAAACCCTATGCTTAGAAGAACATTAAGTACATTCGATTTGTTCTAGAAGGCAACCATTGATTCATCAGCGATTTGGTTTATTTCACAGAATTCGTAATAAGTTAATTACTGTACTTTAGTTTTGCCGTGAAGACTGCTCGTACTTTTGCCACCCATTGGTTGGCAAGACTTGCCGCTGTGACGTTGCTGTGACGTATATTGTTCCTTTGAAAATAGTGTAGCATTGTTCCCACTGTTTGACATTTTGTGCTCGATATTATGAAATAGAGTTATATATATATATATATATATAAAACTAGACGGCGTGCAAAACCATGCGACACTGCCTGACATAAGCATTTTTGACCACTGAGAAAATGGCGCTGACCAATGATATTACACTGGTCACTCGTCAGTTTACACAGCAAACATTTCTTAAGTGGACATCCGTATGCAATTGACCCATAGGGATTTTCGTGCGTGCGTGACATGGTGAGTGCTCCGTAACTTAAAGCAGCAAAGCGTCCTTGCTCTGTTTTTTTTTTGTACCTCTCATGCACTGTAAAAACGAAGTTTAGAGTTTAAACACAATTCTAAACATAAACTTTGTACTCACTTTTCCCACATGTATAACATGTATAGCCTAAAACATGTTTAGATTCGTGTGTGTATCTTTGATTACTAACATTGGAAGAAGCAAATGTCAAAAAAGCTAAGCACGTTTATCTTTTAAACATGTAGAAAGTGAGTACAGAAAAAGTGTTGAAGCGCTAAACACCGTTTTTACAGTGTGGGCCCCGGCAATCGGTCTTCGAGCTTGACGCCAGTCTACTGCGCACCCGGCGATTTGTATTGTTTTCACTCAACCGTGGTCACATAATGTAAATTTCCAAAGGTTACATGGTGCGTTTAATGAAAAGCTGTAGACGATGGAAATACATTTTCCCTTTTCAAAACAATGATGAACGACTACTTTAATTTCCATACCATTAAAATGCCCAGCGTTAATGTTGACATTTATCAGTACGGTCGATTATATATCCCATTGAGTTGAAATTTTATTGTAAAATTCAGGTAATAACTGAAGAGAATAGTCATTGTACTGTGACGAAGAAAACACAAGAAAAAGAGAATGCCATAGTTTGTTCCCAACAAAAGACCTCATCGTTGTACAAGTTATGACTCTGGATAGAACCGAAACCGCCATTCTAATCAAAGGGTACGTGTTTTTTTCTCCCATCCAAAAACCTTTGTGAATACGTAATTGCCGGATAATTAAAAATAAAACTCATTATTATTCCTTGTGCATCTTCTTTTGTCCATATCATTAACAATCACTTTATTACAACTAGTAAAATATTTATCTTTTCCTGGCGGCAGAAATTTCGAAAACACACAAAAATTCACCAAGCTAAAACATAATTAAATTTGGAAATCGAAAGATTTTATGAAAGAGGTAAAACGAGCATCCCAATAACGAACCATTGTATTGTGTTCATATTGACCGATCCATTAGACCCCGCCCCCTAAACGTATTGACCAATCACAGCATTGGCTACATCACCACTGTACACGTGGGCAGCACAATCTGCGTCTTTCCAATGCCACACTGCACGACATGAACGCGGGCGCCGTAAGTACGCGCACGCATGCTTACATTTTCTAATAGGATTTTATCGAATCGGACTTATGTCGGACTTTCCACGGCGTACCCAATGCTGTGATTGGTCAACACGTATGGGGGCGGGGCTTAATGTTTTATTTTGGGCAATATTGTATAGAATGTTTACTGAATTAAACTGAATACCAGCATTTATTCTGTATAGTATTGTAAACTTGTTATGGGCAACCAGCCCATTGTGGAACAATAGGCACTGCGTAGGATTTCTATATAAAATGTTGTTGTCTTTTACTGCTGATCAACGGAGTTGTACACTCGGTGCTTGCCGAGTTCAGTTGGAAAATGCTATGGGTGTCTCGCATCCACGACCGGCGATTATGAAATTTAGAATATTTTTTTTTTTTTGGAATTGCTGATACATGTAATGACGTATTGCTTTTGGTAAGAATACATTCAATGCAGTCATCGCGCTCACCTTTTACGCTAGTGGCATAGAATCGGCAGCTGCGATCTTTTTGTTTGTTTGGCTGCAGACTAAATTCCAAGTCATTTCAATGACAGGAACAGTCATATTAATTTTAAATAGATGTATAATACTGCATCAAAGAGTATGATTTTACCCTAAACCGATGTGTGATACCGGGTGCTTTACCACTCCTTTAAAGGCTGGTTTATAGTCGGTATCGCGAGATAGTCCCACGAGGTTAAAAATTGACGCAGGACGCAGTTTATAGTCCACGCTGACACCTCAGCAACCATAGACTGCAATGAAAAGGCTCAGCGCTCATCAGCGTCCAGCGACCACGGCGTCCGGCGATTATCATCGCGCGACCAACTATAAACCGGCCTTAACTCTGATCCTTTGTGAACTCTAGAGTTGTTACACTACCAGGGGTCGATTTCAGAAAACTCTTCCTAACTTAGGACACGTCCTAGGCAATGCTAAGAGATAGGACTAGTCCTAAGTTAGGACGAGTAACTTAGGACTAGTCCTATCTCTTAGCATTGCCTGGGACGTGTCCTAAGTTAGGAAGAGTTTTCTGAAATCGACCCCAGGGCTCAATTTCAAAGAGCTGCTCAAGCAGAAAAATATTGCTTAAAATTTTTTGAATCAATTTTTGGGGCGAACAACTTGTATCTTGAAGATACATTTACCGGAGCAGGATTTGAACCTGTGACCACCGGCTTAACGCACCGACGCTCTCTACCAACAACTGAGCTATCCTGCCCTAAATGTTGGTGGTCTCCCTATTTTGTCAATACCTGGGGTATCTTTGTTCAGGGGATGCCACTCAGAAGCCATTCCTGCAATAATTATCTCAAGATATCAACAAATCGGATGTCACTTCTAGAGCTCCGTAAATGACATCATAACAAAAACGAATAGTGAATTTTGTTGTATTCAAAGACCATTTCGTGTTAATAAGAAACCACTGTGCGCAAGTTGATCTCGACAGCTACCTTACACTTTGTTTACCAACTATAGGGAAAACTGATAGCCCCACCATTCGCACTTTTAACAGAATATTGTGTCATTTCCACAAGCACCCGCTGCCCATTCACGGTACATTAGAGATCGTACATCAATTAAGAAAATAACCGCACGGTGCAAATACAGGTTCTTTTGACTTTTTACAGTTACTTAATGGATTGTTTTCAGTCCACGAATGGCGCATAGCTTAGTTACACCGTAGCATTGTCACCGTGGCGTTGCGTTGTTTTTTTTTTTGTATTTTAGCGTCCAGCCTCCGTTACCAGTGAGTGTTTATCTAATAACGTGGTGAGCGTTGGCGGTTATTCAAACAAGCAACGGAGGTAAACATTTTATTCAAAATAAGGGAGATTCGGTTGAGCAGCACTGTGTGGGTTCATCTAGTTAAACGAATTAAAAAAGGGCAATAGGAATAACGGATAGAGATGTCGGAAAGCAATACATTCAGTCACTTCAGTAACCTACATGCGGCAGTTACATTTTTTCTATGGTACTGATGATGCACGAATTGCTCGTTACGACTTTGCTGTGTGATCCTTTAATATTACATTTCAAACAAACACTCCAAATCCGATGGGGTGGGGTTTGGGTAATGCAACGGAAGCTGCGGGAACATTAATGGGGTTTTTTCTCCCCTGACCCTAGATACAATGTGGTTCTTCCCGGTTCTCGGCGTAGGGGTGGCTGACGAAGGTGTTAAGGGTTGGTAAACGCGGCGTATATGGTGGAAGATTTCGGGGCAGAGGAAAAGGGGCGCTGGAATCACATGTCACGTGAGAGCCACAGCGCGTTCACGCCGGGTTGATCGTACTGTGAGCACAGTCACCACAACCATTATCACTGTGTGTGAGTTTTATCACTTGGCCCACTGTGTAGACACTGTCAAGAAAATGATATTGTGACCTGGTCCACACTATGGACACACTGTCAACAAGATGACACTGTGGCCTAGTTCTAAATTCGCGGTGTTAACACACTATAGGAACACATATATGAAATAATTTTATGTGATCACAGTGTTGAATCACTATGTGAAAGATGATGACGTGTTTTTTTTCTAATTAACCCACTCCCTCCCAGCTCTTCACCGTGTCACTAGTTCATACGGGATATTAATAAAAGGCATATTTCATTATTGTGGTGATCGGAAAAAGAATGAAATATTGAATGTTAATTTGTACTAGGACATTTCAATGGGCAACAAAGCAATGACCAGGGGCATGGAGGCAATTGCCTCTGTTGCCTCCGTGAAGCATGAGGCCCGACGTTACCTCTTGTTACAGGACCGCCACGTAGATCAAGCTCTTACCAAATAATTATATTTTAAAATTTCATAAAAATGGAGCAATGTATTTTTTTCATTTGTGAGTTTGTTACTTTGGTAAGCTGAAATAAATGACCAATTCCATTCCTTGTTTTCATTCCGTGAAGAGGCAACTGTTCTGGTTGTCTCTGGCCATTTACGAAACCACGGCTTGGGCTTGGGCTTGGGCTTAGGCTCTGCCAGTTATTTAGAAAACATGTGCTTTCCTTACGGGGCTTCAAACTGGCTGACGGAGCCCAAGCCGGAACCCAAGCCCAAGCCTTGGTTTCGTAAACAGCCTTAGTATCACTGTCTGTTTTAAAGAAATCGTATGTCTGTCAAAATGTCACAGGGTTAATACTGAAACTGTGGCCAGGGGCATAAAGGTAATTGCCTTTTAACGTCTATGGGAAGGGTCAAGGTGTTTTAAAGACCTTGTGATTTTAGTGAGCCTCGTCCCCAAAAGAGTAACTCAGCGAACGTAGAAGAGCCCATTCCTTTGGGGAAAGAAGAACAGGGATTAAAATCTCTGCAATTTTTTTCGGCATTCAGGAGAGGGCCCAATTAATTTTAAATCAGGGAATACACCGATCCATTAAGCCATGCCCACTTACGTGCTGACCAATCACAGCCTTAACCCCATCGAAAGTCCGACAAAAGTCCGGCAAGATAAAATCCTATTGAAAAATGTAAACTACCTGTATGTCGTACAGTGTGGCATTGAAGAGACCCCCACCCAAGGCATTTTCCGTGCCCCTCACTCAAAATTCCACCGAGGCATAACAGCACAGTGTACAGTTTTAAACTATCGTTATACCAAGCCCATTCTAGAAAATGGTGACCCCGGAGTGCCCCCTGCAAATTACACCTTTACCCCCACCTTGCATTAACTGCAACATTTCATATCGCGTCCACCTAGCGGGTGCCGCGCGATTTGCGGCATAGCTATAAGTGTGAAAGAATTAGCTTGGTGCGCTACATACTTGTCAGCGCAGGCTGTATACTCCCCAGGGAGCTGAGATGGTTTAAGGAATGACACAATTGGCCCAGTAACCAGATGCTGATCATACTTTGGAATTGCGCTATATAAGAGCCAATTATTATTAAAAACCAAAGGATGACCATATACCTTTAATGCTCATGTAAATCCGTTCGAGGTTCCGTCATCAGCTGCTGGCTAAACCGAGCTGAACATGAAGACTACATCGAGTTTAACCACCTTGGAACCGTCCAAATACTTTTTTTTATGATGTAGGGCCTTTCAATGTGCAAAATGGGCGCGTGTTTTTCATCTCTGTTTTAAGTTGTCTTCCGCCTTGAAGTCTGTTTTTAATCAATTTTTGATTAAGTGTTACCTCTTCACTTTCTATAAGTCGTCTGGGATTACGACCTCGGCATTGCGTTTCACCATAATCACCAATTACTCAAGAAAAGGTCGGTACCAAAGTGCACGAAATCCATCTCACTTGAATGAAAAACATCATCCAATTGGAAACTGGAATACTAGGCTGTAATCCCGCACAAATTAGCTAAGCACAACGTAGTTTGCTTACCAGAAAGAGGTTACCGGTAGTCTGTGGCGTTAGGTATGGCAGGTGTGGCATTTGCCCTGGGCGCCACTTGTATTGAGCACCAGACGAAACAGGGAAAAACTAACTTTAATTACATCATAGTCTAATTTGCATCAGTGAAAGCAAAGGAGGTGCAGTTGTTAATTTTCATGTAGTGCCATAGTTTGTTAATTAACAGATTAACGAGTTTGACTTGTATTTTTAGCTGATATATAGACCTTTCTTTTGCAACATCACAGCCCGAGTTTTTGCCAACCAAGATGGAGAAACTACGGGGAGCCATCAATGCAAAGCAACAACAGATAATCACAGTTTGCAAAAGTGTTACACAAAAATATTCAAGAATTGTTTAGAATTTGTTGGAAACAATCCAACCGATAATGGGATGTATTTTTTTATTGTTTTTATTTTTATTAATTTTTTTTTTCAAAATAGAAAGCTGGCAAAACCTTTCGAGAAGTTAGCCGTTCGAGTTTTGAACACCCCCTGAATAAGTAAACCGGCCGGACGCCATTTTGGATTTAGGTACCCTTGCGCTTGTGAGAAACATGTCGCAATTTTTCGGGGCTTAGTACACCCGAAATGGAAGTCAACCACCCCACGGGTACAATAGACCGTTCCGGCCTGTCAATCAAACTGTGTGCACATTGACCAATTGGATCACGCCTTTTGGTCACGTGACCTCGCTCAAACTCGGCCACACGTGCAGCGTAAACGCACACAAACTAAGGTGTGTAGGTCTATGGCCTGATGGACCAATTTTCAACAATCCCTACGAAAAGCCATGACCTTCAAAATCTTTGATTTACGGAAAAGGGTTGTGAGTCTACAAATTATTAATGAGGCTTCAACGCATGATTTTGTCACTATTTGGTTACAGTGGTGAAGCCCTATTATGTGGCGTGTCGTGGCCGAGCGGATAAGAACACCGGACTCAAGCTCTGGTGTCTCTGATCAGCAGAGTGTGGGTTCGAGTCCCGGTCGTGACACTTGTGTCCTTAAGCAAGACACTTAACCATTATTGCTTCGTCCTTCGGATGGGACGTAAAGCCGTTGGTCCCGTGTGTTGTGTAATGCACGTAAAAGAACCCAGTGACACTTATCGCAAAGAGAAGGGGTTCGCCCCGGTGTTCCTGGTTTGATCGGCTGCAGATTGCGCCACAGCACCTTGTGAACCATTACATGGTGCTATGTAAAGGAACAGGTCTCATACTTCAAAAACGTAACTCATCATACCTCGCAGGAAAAAAATACCGAGCGCTCTGAGACGCCCATAGGGTGTGAAAAAGCGCTATATAAAAACTGCATATTATTATTATTATTATTATTATTAAACGGCAAGATCAAATTTCATATAGCTATTAGCGACCATTCATATGTACAATCATAACCGTACACCCGGTCAAAGCTGTAAATAGTATTTATTGTTGATTTGTTTTAAGCATTTTTTCCTGTTAAAAGGGCTGGGGAAAATACAACACAGAAAGTGTGTTTTATTTCAGAAATGTTTGTTTTCTTCTTCCTTTTTAAATTGAAAACTATGGAAAATGTTAATTTAGGGTTTGACCTTTGACTTTTTGGGTTGAGCGGGAGTGTAGGTCAAATCTTGTGGCCGGTTGCGGCCGGTATTGTCTGTAAGGGACTTGCAATCATTGTGCATTTTGTAATAAAAGCACCAAAGTTTGGCAGAATAACAATGTTTTGAATAAACCTAGATATCACTGTAATAGTTGAGTGCACCGACAATGTGCACAAAATGTTTAATATTCTAAGCCTTGGAAGGGTGGTATATTAAACACATCGTTCATTGCTCCACCATAACCGATGATAATGTAAACTGCCTCAACTGTTCCTGAGAAACATGACGTCGCGAAGGCATCATTATTTGTCATGGAAACGGCCACTAGAGGACGGTATTCATTCTTGTGTTTTATTAGTATCATTCTGAAAGCTTACTGATTATGAAGTTCATATAGGCCTAACAGTACCAATTTCCTATATGAATAATTTCTAACTGAATAACTGTCAAAGACACCGATTTTAGTTTCGGTTGTAACATTCGAAATTAAAGGCAATGTGTTTAAATGCTGAAAATTGTGCACGTTTTTTTTTACTACTTTCTCCTGACTCGTGGATTGAACACTGCACTGTCAACTTAACCAGTCGTACATTTGTTTACCTTTGACACTAATGGAGCCCTATGATGTTTCAGACGCAATTTGTCATGTTTGTTTTCGGTTTTTTTTTTCAAAAGAGTTTCTTTTGAAAAAAAAATCAAGACAATTTGTCAGGTTTGTTTTCGATTTTTTTTTCGAAAGAATTTCTTTTGAAAAAAAAATCGAAAACAAACCTGACAAATTGCGTCTGAAACACTGCCACACAGTGAAACTTGTTCCCGAACACTCGATGCGGTACAACTTCCAATTTGCAATCCACACAATGCAATGTGTAAAAAAAAAAAATGAACGTGCGCAAAATGTGGACGAACTAATTTTAGTGAAATTTTACAATTTGATACAATGGTATGTTTATTTAAAGCAATGGGTTGGAAATGCTCTCCTGTATTTAGTTCAGTTCTACGAAGTCACCTGTGTGCCTCAAGAGGAACGTGGTTGTACAGCTGTTCATCCCTGGTTTTTTTTTTTTTTTTTTATAATTCTTATATTTTCCCCTCTTTCCAACCTTTGAATTTGTCTTTTGTGTCACCTACCTCTTGTGGTTAAACCAGACTCTTTCCCATCCCTTTGTCTCCCTCTTCATTGTTCATCCCTTGCGTCTCCTGACTGCTTTCTGCCTCTCTTTTTTCTCTTATTTTCACTTGACTGCTTCTGTTACTCGAGTATACTTGTATGTGTGTGTGTGTATGTTGTCATCCTTTGAGAAAAAGGGTCGATTCGTGAGGCCATAAACATTTTATTTTTGCATTTATACAAAAAAAAACAGGTCCATGTGGTTGGTATTTAGTTTGCAGCCGCTAATTTATTTTTTTTTTTCATTAATTTATAATCCTTACATTTTTTTATGAGTCGGTCAGACAGATGGTGACTATTCTCAAATGGTGAGTGTGGCGTACTTTCTCAAGAATTTGCTATTGTTGTCCATTTTGTTTTATAGTTATTTCCAAATCAATGGTTTGGGCAATAACTGGTAATGTTATGAGCCATGACGGCAACGTGATGAAAATCTGAGAGTGATTTTATGTGCGGAAATGTGGTTAGGTGGGAGGAGTGGTAAGTCGGTCGATGACGTCTTCTATGTTACACCCAAGTAGATTCTTGTCTTTTGATTGGAGGACTGTTGGTCACGCGGCATTTGTTACAAGACCTACGTCAGCGTGCGTTTGTGGAACCTGCGACGTGCATTTTCATCCCATCCTTTTTTTTACTATAATAATAGACCGATTGCGTGACAATGTTGACATGCGGTCACGTGACCTCCTACTGGGTATAACGCCATACAGCTGATGGCAAAATACGTGTAAAGAGATAGGCCGTGACACAGAGTGAGTACAAAAACAGTCGATTTTACTTTTGTTAAGTGATAAATTAGTTAATCAGCCCCTTTATTTAAAGTAGTGTGTTGTGGTATTAATTTAAATCACATCTCTGTTCCATAATTTAACAGAATTCTACTAAAAAGAGGTTTGTATGCACTACCAGCGTCGGACGACTATTAGGTAGCCACCCATATGTTATTTTGTTTGTAATGTAGGCCTAAATCACTGTAAAAAAAAAAAAAAAAAAAAAAAAAAAAAAAAAAGGATAAACAACGTTGGAAAAGTGAGCATTAATACCTAGCCTTGCAGAATTTCAAATAGGCAAAGGAATAACACAGTTTTGGAAAGCAATTTCTTTGGAGGGTTTCAGCTTCAAAACTTTGAAATGTTTGTGTTCAAAAGTTTGTGTTGATCGCGGTCGTCTGGCAAAACGTTTCGTCGTGCACTGTACACATCGTGCACAATTTTATACGGTACTTTTACAATTTTCAAGACTTGCTGGAACTGTTGGCTTATTTATTCAGCCACTTGAAGGTCTCTGGTACAAACTCTGGAATATCTTTCACAGATTTCGAGCAAGCCATCGTGTACCGTACCACCATTTCCTATGGAGGATGTCGTGTGTGTTTACATTTTGTATCCAGAAGTGGTCAAGTGACGCGGGTCGCGCAATTGCACTATAGTCTCTAGACCACATCCATGGGCGTCCATCATGCGTAAGCCCGATACACAGCGTACACTACACCCTAGTAAGTGGATGCCAGACTATAAACTTATACATTTTGGTGACTGTTTATCCCCTCCAAATGGCAAAGATACACTTGGATGTTATAAAACAAAATAATGAATGGTTTGCATTAGTGTGATGGATCGGAGTGAATTCTTTCATTCGTTGACTGAGACGGAATGTTCCATTTTCAACTTGGCTTCGTCTCGCTCGTTGAATTGAACCATTCCAACTCGTGAAAATATCCAACTCATGAAAATAGTCTCACCATTATTGCATTCATGAACATTCCTTATCTGAATAATAGTGGAGGTTTAGGATCGGAGTCCGAATAATGACAAAATCCAGAAATTCCCTGACCACTGACAACACAACTGATGAGAACGATAGCGTCAACGTGCAAAGAATTCCAGTACATAAGCGCCCTCAAGCGCAGGCATATTTTGTGGACGTCCTTATGGTCGGGCAATAGTAGCAATACATTATTACTATATAAACTATTATTTAAACTTACATGTAGCCTGTAATATTTGAGGTTTTTAGAAACTCTACTGGTGTCATTACCACTTAATAACCACTTAGAGTTACGTGAGTTTGTAGAAAGTTTCGGACGGCGCCGCACATCACGTGTTTTGAAAACCTCAAACCGCCCTCTAACGGTTGATATTCGTTAACAAAAAATAATAGGCAGATTCCCCAAAAGTACAACACCAGGCCGCTATGTACAACATGTAACAAGCCTGGGACCCGTACAAGGCATTTTTTCCGCATTAACCACGCACGGGAGCGATTTTCAAACGGTAAGTTTCTTTGATAATTTGTCACGGGAAATACACTGCAACATCTGTTTTAATTGATTGCAGGGTTACACTGAAACAAACTACTTAAATTTTGTGATTATTTTATTGTGCATTGCAGGTTTAGTGTTTGGAAATATGAGACATTTCTCATGACTGATGACTAAACTTATTTTTAATTTTTTACGCTAGCATGGCTAGCCTGCCTATAGGGGCCCTTAGATCCAGTAACTGGGGCGCTGTACTCCTTTTTTGAGATTTTGACATTATCTGTCGTACTAGCGCCCCAGTAAGGAATATGTAGTAACTACGACGGTCAGGAGGATTTAAATCACCTCTGTTAAAAAAAATGCCGTAGACTCAACAGAATTGCTCAAAATTCGCCTACTGTCTTCTCCAAGTGTTTAGTTTATGGTGTAATAAAATGCATTTAATTGTACTCACGATCATTTTCTGTCCTCCAAATCGATGATTTTTAGGGCCTCTGACAACCCTGCCGTTACAATCGCCATTTTGATTACTAATGTTACGACTGTTTTCTGACTTGAAAAAAGTCGTATTAACACTGCGGGGATCACGTGTTCGCTGATGCCCGGACTTGAATATTGTTTTGCGCAGTCA
This sequence comes from Marthasterias glacialis, assembly GCA_911728455.2. Classification (NCBI taxonomy): domain Eukaryota; kingdom Metazoa; phylum Echinodermata; class Asteroidea; order Forcipulatida; family Asteriidae; genus Marthasterias; species Marthasterias glacialis. Next base: position 2,872,337 of record OU452240.1, read on the forward strand.
ACGCAGGATACCAGTCAACGAACACCACAAAGTCCCATTGGTCATGATTGCCAAGCGCGTGCTGTACAATGTTGCCATTGTGGGGGGTCGTTGACACAGCTGGTATCCTGCTTTGACTGCGCAAAACAATATTCAAGTCAACGCAGGAAAATGGCGATTGTAACGGCTGCATTTTTAGTGGTTTTAGTGGACTAAAAAGTTATCAATTTGGAGCACAGAAAGTGATCGTGAGTACAATTAAATGCATTCTATTTCATCTTGTATATCTGGAGAAGCCAGCAGGCGATTTTCCAGCAATTCTGTTGAGTCTTGGCCACTTTTTTAGATGTGTTTTAAATACGCCTCGCCATAAGAGCTTTTAAAGTGAACTTGCACAAACTTTTCTTGGGTGCTAGTACAACCGATAATATCGAGAAAAAAAAATTTTAAAAGGAGTACAGCGCTCCTGTTATTGGGTCTACCTGACAAGATTCAAATCGGAAAAGTTTCCATTTCCGACTGTACTGTAGACCCAGCAGTAGGCTAGGCAGTAGCTGGGGCACTGTAGGCCTACTTTTTAAAATTTTATTTTGACTGGAATGGTTGTACCAAATGTACTACTAGTACTACCATGCCCCAGGGAGATATAGGTGTATCCGCTGTGAAGAAGTTGATTTATTATGAATGTGATTCAAGTGTGGTTCCCTGTTCCAAAAAATTGCTCAAATTATGACAAAGTGACAACACATGCTGGAAAATCAAGCACGTCCTCAGAATGTGCTCCACAACTGGCACCAGTAGTCGTTTCACAACGTGCAGTCCATTTTGGGCATGAACAGGAACGCAGATTTTGCTGGAAAAATAAATCTTTTTATAAGATTTAAGAAACATATCTGACAAAACAAAAATAATGCAATAATGTATCAAATGTGGGAAGCTGCAAGAAAGTACAAATAAAACAAAAGGAATCTCACAAAGGCTTGATTTTGTCAGTGCATGTAACTCTCTCTTTATAATAAGGGAATAAAAGAGTGGTGACCGAGGTTTTAAACGGCCGTTTAAGACCGAGTCACTACTCTTTTATTCCCATTCATAAATGCCTTCTTTTTTTTTAAAGCGTAATAATGTAGACAAATCTGTGAAACTTTTCTGGTTTTTTTTAATAAGTTATTTTTCAACTCTTGCCACGTCCTCAGGCTCCATTTCGCAAAGGGTCAACGCTCATACAGTTGCGCGTACGCGCGCGTATTATTAGACTTTACATTGAGTACTTGATTGCGCTACACGTAAATTAGCGCCCGCATAAGCTAGCGCGCCAACACGCGTATGGCTACAATGAGCGCAGAACGTGCCTTCACAGCTCCAGCTATGTCTATATCATCTGTTTAAAACCGGTCTTAAATAGTCATGTGACCACCTTTCAACCAATAGGACTGCCCAATTTGTCCCAAACTGACTGGGGTATTTATGAATATTTATTATGCTCTTAATTACATACCTTGTTGTATGCTTTGTATTTGTATTCTAAGTATTTTGTAAAGTACGTTTTGTTTTGTTTTATATCTTTTTTTCTATTTCCAGCACCTGTGCTTACAAATTTGTACTATTATTTGATATCAATTTATTGCAAATTTTTTGTGAAGCATTTTTAATTTACATTTCATTTTTTTTATCCAGTTGGCATAGTTTTTAATTGTACTAACTGTTAGTGTTACACCAGTGTTGTGCCCCGACACTTCGACCTGTACTGTGTCTCTGTGGAAGTGTTCTTAGCAGCTAAAGAGAATTGAGAATCATGGCAAAACGGAGAGCTGGAAATTATCTGACGGACAGGAACTGGGAAGAGGAAGATGAACAAGAAGAGGTAACTGGCAACATTTCAAACAAACGGGCGATTTCCAGAGAAAACCAACCATTACCTCACTATGCCACAACAACAGTGGCATTTTGACGCACACACATACATGTACTCATGTAGACTAAGCAGAGGTTAACTGGCATCATTTCAAACAACGGATTTTGGGGTGAACAAAGAAAAATTGACTGGACAGGGATTTGAACCTGTGACCACCGGCTATAGGTACCGACGCTCTACCATCTGAGCTACCCAGCCCTAATGTTGGCAGTCTCCCTATTGTATCAACAGGTCTGATACTTCACGGAGGCAATTGCCTCCGTTGCCCCTGGTCATTGCCTTGGTGCCCTTGAAATGTTCCAATAGAAACATACATGTAATCGGTCGCCAGTTGTTTGCGACCGGGGTGTACATGTAACTACGACGATGTAGAATCAGTCCCAGTCTGAAAAAATCAACAGTCGCACGAGTAGAAAAATTCCAACTTCTGCGACGTGTTCCCGACGCTTGTTCCGCAACATTCACACGATTTCTCAGTTATAGTGACCTGAGGGTTAATTTTCTGCTTGATCCCGATGGTTCTGTCGAAGCGCAAGCAAAACCTAGGTCGACCTGCGGGCGGCTTAAGACTAGACAGTATGGCTACCGTGTGGGAACAGTCATCCAATTTCCTCTTCTCCTATGTCACTCCACGCCAAATTGTTTGTTGGACTAAGATAAGATCGGAGTGCCTGATCCAGTGATAGTTGTTTGGGGCTACTGGCCCTAATCCTTTTGAATCCTTCACTTTGGCAATTGGATATAAGAGGAATTGGGACTGTCAAGGGTTAAGGCATGCCAGCCATGTCATTCAACACTTACCCTCTGGTAACTTTATTCCATTGCAGTCAGGCACATTCGAAACTGCAGGCAGTAAGGTGATGGCCAAGCGTGTCATCAAGAGGGCAAAACGACGAGTTGTAGCTGGGGAGATGGAAGATGCCCAACAGGTCAGTATATTTATTGCAATAATGATATCTTATTTTTGTATATTACTTCCCTGTGGCTCCAGTCATTCAACTCTGTTTTACTCTCTCCGATCTCAGACATATTACAGTTGGCTGCGACAGCGACACTCGTGGGAACATTGCATTACTGAATAATAATAAAACCGAAGTCTTATATAGCGCACCAATTAAGTACTCAAGGCGCTTATTATAATATTTTTAAGACAGGTTGTTGAAGTTTTTGAATTATGAGACCCATTTATGTAGCACCTTACAAGGGTTTACAAGGTGCTGCAGTGCATTCAGCAACCAATGCCAGAAACACCGGGGTAAACCCCTTCTCTTCTTAGCGATAAATGTAAGAGTTCTTTTGTTAAGTGCGTAACACAGAGAAGCACCAGAGCTTGAGTCAAGTGCTCTTGACCGCTCGGCCACGGCAGTGAATTGTAGCCCAGACAAATACAGTCTTGAAGATTCAAAGATGGTTGTGTAGGATTTTTTTCAAATCTTGAAGGAAGCAGATATGATGGAAGCCGGTACATATTTTTACACCGCTTGATTTTGTAGGAAATTAGGGTGGAAATGGTAAAACACACTGTATCACCAGTGTAGTATCTTGCCTGCCAGGCAATGCCCTGGAATGCTCAAGTTAACTTTTTTCCTAAACAAGGTGAGATGGTCTACTTTTAAAACCCCCTTTCTGCATGTAACTTTTGTTTATCATGGCAGGACGATGCTGTGAAGCCAAGCCCATTCGCTGGATTTGCCTTCGGAGCCAACAAACCCTCAGCAGCCTTCAGCTTCAAAGCCCAAACACCAGCTACGTTCAGTTTGAAATCTTCCCCTTCGGATAAACCCTCGGCGACAGGCACCGCCATTCCAACCACCGTGCCCTCGGGCATCTTCGGCGGAGCGAAAGCCTCACCATCAGCCAGTAATACTAACGGTACAAACGGGTCGAATCAATTGGGACTACCGACAGCATCCACTAGTAACGAGGAGTACGAGAAAAAATTGCAAAATTTAAACACGTCTGTCAGTTCCTGGATTCAGAAACATGTGAATGAGAACCCAATATGTGACCTCACACCCGTCTTCGAGGACTACAAAAAACACCTCGCAGATATTGAGAAGCTTCGGAAGACTGCGGCGGCAAACCAGAGTGACCCAAATCCGTCCTCGACGAGTACAGCATCCAGTTTTTCTTTTGGAAAGTCCTCCGATGCAAAGGAAGGGTCCACCTCACCGAAAGTGGATTTCTCGTTCAAAGCCAGCACTGCGCCGTCTACATCTACCGCCACAAGCACCTTTTCTTTCGGGAGCAGTACCGCTGCGAGTAGTTTTGGCTCCGCGGGGAAAACGGGGGCCGCAGGATCTTTGTTCGGATCTGCACAGCCGTTTACATTTGGCACTATGAAATCATCCGACTCAACTGAATCAGGTATAAGAAAGACCAGTTCCTTTTGGTATTTTTTTAATATTCAAACCAGAAAAAAAACCTTCACACCTACCAGGGTTTGCCCGGAAATTTGTCAGAGTGGAGCCCCCTGGACCAGTAATACTTGTCACTGCACCAGTCTGCCAAATTTCTTTCTGGTCCATACAGTCATTCAGGCCTGATGCTTCACGGAGGCAACTGCCTTCATTGCCCTTGGTCATTGCCTTGGTGCCCTTGAAATGTTACTGTACAAATGTACAATTTCCTCATAAAGGTGCCCTTTATCACAAAGAGAATGCCTTGGTGCCCTTGCCCTTTCAAGAACGAAGCAATCAGGCCTGGTCATTTGTATTTGATACAAATCTGACGCTATAAAAAAAATGAGCAAACTGGTGTGTTTGCAATTTTGCATCACAGAACTAAATTTTACTGTGGAACCCATCTTTAAAAAATGGCTCAACGAGAATTTGAGATCCATAACCCCTGGGAACGAGGTTGACTCTGGGTTACTTTCAGTATGAACCACAGGCCTATGATTTTCCAGGAATTTTCACAATATCAGGGCTCCAACAAAGTCCTCCCTTTGCCTCTAAATTTTCTAAAAAAGTGTGAAGTTCGTTTGAAACTTGGACCCTGGTAACTCCATGTTATTCTTTTATTTTGTAGACAAATCACAAGTTTCTAAGCCACAAGGGAATGACGACGATTACGAGCCGCCAAAAGTGGAAGTTAGCACCGTCAATGAAAAGGACTCCTACTTCTCAAAAAGGTAAACATTGGTCCGTAAACTTTTCATCGAAACCACGCCCACTTCATACTGCCTCGAACAGTTATCAGTTAGCATGTGTGGCCAAGTGGTCAAGTGCATTGGACTCCAGTGCTGGTGTTTCTGATCAGTATGGGTTCAAGTTTTGATACTTGTGTCCTTGTGTCCATTGTTATATGGTTATACATCAGTTTCAGGTTGTATGGCCCAAACAAAGATAGTGACAAAGTAGGGAAACCACCAACATTAGGGACTAGTTAGCTCCCAGTTGGCAGAGCGCCGGCCATTAGTCCAGAGGTTGCAGGTTCTACTCCCGTTCTAGTCAATTTTTCGAGTGCAGTCGGGCTCGGCATTCTCCGCGCTCTTATTGTTTTTCTTTGACTCGTGCACAAAATCAAACCAAGGATGTCCTCGGTCTACCAGCGCAACGGAATCCCTTTGCCGGAAGGTTAAAATATAGTCCACATGTTACCAAATATGGTCATAATTTTGTTTTCAATGGGCCAATAAGGCCAAGATTCCAAGTAATCCTCACCCCTGGTATACCCCACAAGCCTGTAGACTCCTATTGGCCAGACCCTAACCACTGCAGAGTAAGGAGTGTTGAAAGACAGCAGCCACCTGTCTCAGTGCAGTAATTGATTGACCCCTGTGCCAAGAATTCCCTTGGCACAGGGCGGTATGCAATTTGTGAAAACAGCTTGTGCGGCACGTGGATCTTAAATAACACAAGTCTATGTCTTGGCTGGCACTCCAATTCACCCCCACAGTGATTTATAATGGCTTTGGGCTTGCAGGGTGGGTTATTGACCTAAAGAGAGGGTGGATGAAATTTTAACCTCCTGGATCCAGCAAAGTTTTTGTTTTTTGGGGATGCTCCGAGGGTTTTAAAGTCCTCGGTGTCCAAGGGAACACACTCTCAAACACATATACAGGCCTGATTGCTTCGTTCTTGAAAGGGCAAGAGCACCAATTTCTCCTTGGTAAAGGGCACCTCTATGAGGAAATCGTAAATTTCAGTTGGAACATTTTGAAGGGCACTAGGGCAATGGCCAGGGGCAACGAAGGCAATTGCCTCCGTGAAATATCAGACGTGAACACATACAGGCCTGATTGCTTCAGTCTTGAAAGGGTAAGAGCACCAAGGCTTTTTCTCCTTGGTAAAAGAGAACCTCTATGAGGAAATTGTAAATTTCAGTTGGAACATTTTTAGGGGCACCAAGGCGATGGCCAGGGGCAACGAAGGCAGTTGCCCCCCGTGAAGTATCAGGCCTGCATATACTTCATCAAAACTTGTTTTTCTAACGCCTTTTTTTTTATTTGTAGGTGTAAACTTTTCTACAAGAAAGGTGATGCATATAAGGATCGAGGAGTTGGTATGCTGCATCTGAAGAAACCTGGAAAGTCATTACAGTTGCTCGTAAGAGCAGACACCAATCTTGGTGAGTGGCGTACACATTTCAGTTTTTTTCCGAGCAAGGCCCTTTCTATACTAGCCCTGGAGGCCTTCACTTTCGTTTAAATACTACAGTGACGTCCCGGACGTGAGGGCCCATTTCTGGGGCAGAAACATTTCAGAACTCCATAATTCATATTTTACCTGTCAGAAGCTACTAATCTCACCGGATTAACATTCAGTGGCCGTATACAGTTTTTGGCGGGGGGTTTTCGACAACAGATATTCCATCATTTTCTGGAAACTGAGGATTGGAATGAATGAACTCTTTCAAATCCAATGCTGTCTTACTATCCCTTGAATACTGCTCACAATTTCTCTTCTCATTCTCCATCTTTGATAAAAAGTTGCTCTCTCTCACAATGTGAACGAGAATCTGATCGCTTAAAATGTATTTTTGTTTTTGTTGTGATTTATCAGGAAACATCTTACTGAATGTCACCATCCCTTCAGCTCTCCCCGTCAGCAGACAAGGCAAGAACAATATCATCGTCATGACCCCGATTAACCCCCCAGTGGAGAGAACCTGCCCCAAGTGTAACAAGAAATACCCCTCACCTCAAGAGAGTAACGTGTGTGACAGCGGCTGCACCCCGGAGGCCACAGCTCTTCTGATCCGCGTAAAATCGGGAGAGGAAGCCGACGAACTCCTCAGCGAAATCAACAAATTAAAAGATGCATAATAGGCGGCTTCTAAGGACGCTCGATGGCAGCAGTCTTAACCAGGTACATCCATTGGTCTCGGAAATGTGCGCATGCTTGTAACTATGTAAACAATGATGATTTTCCTGGTAAGTCTGCTGCCACCTATCGTTCTTAAGTCTCCCATTACAGCAATCACAGAATCTGGAGTCCAATACGAGAAATTCACCATTACAGTGCGCCCTCTACAGTTAGCCTAGGAGAGGCCATTTTTTTTTCAGTGCATCTTGGGAAAAGGTCGACAAGTTTTGTATCGTCTCGGAGTATGACCTTAATTGTTGAAGTTCGTTTGCTGTATGCAAAGCAGGAAGGTTGTATTTGTCCGTGTTTACAGCATAAGATTGTATTTTTTTTTTTTGTGTGAGGCTGGTGAATGTTTTTCTCATTCGTGTCGGCCATTTAAAAGGTCCAAAACTGCCCGTGTGGTGTGGAGGTGCGCGGGTGATGTTTCTTCAAATGACCGCTTTTGGGGGAAGTGACGTCTCTGAGGTAAACTGCTGTGGGTGCACTGTGATGCGAAACACCCATATTTTGAAAAACTCTCTTTACTGGTAAGCAAATTTTTCCGCTTTACTATTTCAGAAAACTGTACATGTATTACAGGCAATAGAGTACAGGCCAAATTCTTCATGGAGGCAATTCTGGTCATTGCCTTGGTGTTAGTGAAATGTTCCAGTAGATCTGCAGCCGATCAAACCAGTAACACCGCGGCGAACCCCTTCTCTGTGCGATTCTTCATGGAGGCAATTCTGGTCATTGCCTTGGTGTTAGTGAAATGTTCCAGTAGATCTGCAGCCGATCAAACCAGTAACACCGGGGCGAACCCCTTCTCTGTGCGATACTTCATGGAGGCAGTTCTGGTCATTGCCTTGGTGTTAGTGAAATGTTCCAGTAGATCTGCAACCGATCAAACCAGTAACACCGGGGCGAACCCCTTCTCCGTGCGATTCTTCATGGAGGCAATTCTGGTCATTGCCTTGGTGCCCCGTGAAATGTTCCAGTAGATCTGCAGCCGATCAAACCAGTAACACCGGGGCGAACCCCTTCTCTGTGCAATAACTGCACTGGGTTCTTTTACGTGTCATGTACAACACACAGATCCTTACAGCTTTACGTCCCATCCGAAGGACGCAGCAATCATGGTTAAGTGTCTTGCTTAAGGATGTAAGTGTCAGGACCGGAGCTCGAACCCACACTCTGCTGATCAGGAACACCAGAGTTTGAGTCCGGTGTTCTTATCCGCTCAGCCACGACCAAGAATAGCATTGTGACACTGTAGAAAGCATAAGGTAATTTGCATGTTTTTACACACCCACGTGAATATACATGTTGAGGTGTGTTCAGAACACTAAATACTAGTCAAGTGATTAACATTTTGTTTTATTTACTTCGTTTTGTTGCCTCTGTATATATTTGAAAACAATAGAAACAAATCTAAAACCATAATTAGAACATAAAAAACACTTATGGCCATTTCAATGAATTAATGAACTGTTTTTCAACATATGTCACACTGTGATTCCACAAACTTTTTTACAGGAGTTTTTTTTTTCAGATATATTTTCCTTGCTCAAGCCGATTTTACCTTGAAAAAATGAATCCAAATGTTGCAGTGCTATTTTTGTATGATGACCAAAGTTATTAACTTTCAAATGAGATATCAAACAAAACAAAATCCATCAATGAATAATGACAGAGTAAGTCATTTTTAAAAATGAATATTGTTTGAAGCACAATAAATAAACTCCGCGGGCTGTCTTCTCAATTTCAGCCGGGTGGCTTGGGACACAAAGGAAAAAATTGCAGGCGAAATGACGTAATAATAAACCTAGCTGACTTCTGGCTGGCCAGGATAATCTTTTCAAGAACAACATTTTTACAGCCATCTGCAATGTCAAAACGCAATTTAATTTCATTTGTTAGAAAATAACATGCTTTTTTTTTTTAATTCGTTCCCTGGAATCATCGACAATTCATTTTCAAGGTAACAAAACGGCTTGAGCACGGATCACATACTCTTAATATAAGCAAACTAACAAATTAAAACACATTCTAAAATCTGGTACATGACTACGAGTCTGTCTCAGACGGTATGCCATTAAAAAATAAACAAGCAAAAACTTTAGGCAGATATTATATTAGTATACTGTAAGTTAGTAACTTCTCAAGATAACCCCCACCTTTTTAAGTCTGGTGTCTACGTGTGTCGTAATTAGCAGGTATTGATACTTCACAGAGTCAAGACACCCTTCCCATGGTCGCGCGTGCGCACTAACACTGAAGGTTGCCAAAAATGATGGGCGAACATCGCGCCTTTTTCAGGCATATGATTTCAGGAGTTTTCCTGATTTCAAGTTGTTCTTAAAACTTCATTGAGCCTTCAGATGTTATTGAAAGAAGTAAAGCAGTCACCGAAGGAAGAAAGAAATAGTCCACATTGTGTCCAAACCTGTAGATTTGTATTTCTGGTGATGCAGAGTCTGAAACCTGAACTGTAACATCTGGAAGGTTCTGGGTCTAGACTAAGGAGGAACCCAGGGCTGCTTCCCTGTGGCCAAATCTCATCCCTGCTTTTTGTACGGGGCTCGTGGTGGCTTGATATGCGTTTGTGCGTCTGCCTATATAGTGCACAACTCTATGGTGTTTGCCCACCAATAGTTTTCCGTACGCAGGCGTGAATGTAGTAAGCATATTTCATGGGAAAAGCTAAATGCCTCCATGCCCCTGAACATTGGGCCCTGGTGCCCTTTGAAATGTCCAAGTACAATTTGTAGTTCCTGCACAGAGGTGTCATTTTACTAAACGAAAAACTATCTCGCCCCTTCAAGAAAGAAGTACCAGGCCTGGATTATATAAACCGAAAAGTTTAATAGACCCCTTGCATATGACGTCATACGCTCAAACAGCGCCCTCACTGAGGCAAAAAGGAAGCAAATCATTGGCTGACAGCTGCTCTTGTCACGTAAAAATGGTGCGTATCCATTGTTGTTCTCTACGTACCAGTGTTTATTCAAGGGGCTATACAATATTTTGTCTTTATATGCAAAACAATTTTTTTGTTTTTAGATTTTACTCTGGTTTCCCCACAATTACTAAATGTATCATGTTTTTAATATCATGTAATTATAAAAATGCATATAACTGAAACATGGAGAATTATGAGCTTACTTGTCGTCCGTGTCAGCTGTGGACAAATAGTATCCGAGGCTGTGCCCGAATTTAAGTTTTCGGCAGCGGCTATGACCCGAATGCCGAAAAGTCGTCCTTGCACGGACTTCACGTGCGGCGACTGTGCCAGGCTCCCGCCTTTTTGGGAGTCGATAAAAAATGCCTAAAATGCCCACTATAACACACAGTGACACTGGCTTCCAAAATGGCGCAACCAAGATTTTTGTGATCGGGATGACGTCAGGTGAAATGGGTCGAGGCCGTGTTCGAAACCACGGTTTGGTCTTGGGCTCCGTCCGCCTGTTTGAAACCCCGTTAAGGAAAGCGAACGTTTCATAAAGAGCCTAAACTCGAGCCCATGCCCCACCCGTGGTTTTGAAAATGCCCCTGGTATTTTTCAATGTCGTCGTTGCTGCCAAACGGCCATATCTATCCTGTTGGTAAGTGATGACGTTTCAAAGCCGGAAGTGCAGTGTAACTAATGTTAATGGACATGTATGTATACCATTCGTTTACACTGCGCTTCCGGCTCCAAAACGTCATCACTTACCAGCAGGAACGTAGGCAATACCATGTGACATTAACAAGCGAGAATGCAATTTGTAGCTCCGTTAATAACTTGGGTATGATCTCCCAACATGTAAAAAGAACAGAGAAAAATGCATCGTCTCATCATTTTAAGTTTATGTTTTTTGGTTGTTTTTTTTTTGTTTTTTTTTTACTTTTTATCTTTTTTTCCCATTGTGAATAAAGTTTATTTTGTTACTGCTCCATTTTTTAAACGTCAAACATTTAGTTTAAATAAAGAAATAAAATATTGAACTTGTTTGCTTGTTGTCTCTACTGTGTATGATGTAAAATCATTGCTAACTTGCAACATAAAGGACATCAAAACGTCCAGCTCAAAATTAATGACAAGCCTCAGCCCGCCCCCCCCCCGCCCCCTGGCCGGTAAGCTTGTTCTTATATTATTTTAGAAACATTAGTTTGTGCTTGTCATCCACTTTAATGGCTTCGGTGGCTAGGTCCAGCATTTCGGATAGTCCAATTCTTCAACGATGTCGTTGCAGCCGTATTCGAAGATCGAAGTCGCTCGATTCACTCGCGGCTGTCCTTTGTGGCTTGAACTCCCTGCCTGCGTGTCGGTCGACCCCTTGAGGGAGGAGGTGAGCGCGTTTGACGGGCAGCAATTCATTTACTTCTCCAGCTCAACCACTATTATTGTTTACATAGGTGGTCTGATGGGTTAATCCAAAGATTGGAACAAAAGTTATTTCAACGCTTTTGCTGAGATTGATTGGTAAAATCGTCTTATATGTAATTCAAACGCCGAAAACGAGTTTAATAGAAGTTACTCGCTAAGAAACACGATTGGTATCAATGTTAGGAAGAAACTATTACTAGTAAGCTTGCGGGTACAACCATGTAAAATAACTCTTTTGTGAGATGTGTTGGCTCTGAAAAGAGCCGGTGTGGTCTCGACGTTTCGAACAGTATACTCTGATCGTCTTCAGGAGAATGCTGGACTGCTGATGATGCTGAGGCTTAAGTATGGCTGGGAGGATGCACATGTTGGCGGGAAGGATCCAAGTTGTTCTTGACCGGTGATGTGTGGCGGATGGCTGCTGGCTGAATGTGTGTGCGCTGGGGTGTGTCAGTGTTGTGTTGGGCTGCTGGTGGAAGAGTGGGCTTGAGTAGTGGTGACCAGATGTTGTTTCACATACTGCGGTGTCAATTCATTTTGCAGTGCGTATTATTGTGATTGAGTGAGTTATTATGCTTCAATCTGTTTGTTTGTTTTTTTTTTTTTTCTCCTTGCAAAAGTTAAATCACTGAATCATACTTGGAGTTCAGTGAACTCGCCATGTTTCTGTTGAAGAGCAGCCTGTCGTGTGGAAACAACCCTTCAAGAACTTTCTGCCGGAACCAGGCATTGGTGGTCAGGCACCAGGAAGTGAAGGTCAACTCATCGGATGCTCCGGGTGAGAGCTTGAACCTGTCCGAGCTATCTCTGACATCCAGACGGAGATCAACTGCAGGGAGCTTACCCTGAGGTCCGCAATAAGTTGCCGCCGCATAGGGTTCGTACGCCATTGTTACACCGTTGGCGGCAGTGCTGCATTTGTTTGATATTGCGGACGTGGTGAGGTTGAGCAAGCTCCAGTCTGCCGGGGTAATCTGCCGGTTTTCTCGAGGAGCTCTGGCACTTCTGCGCACAACTCGGTCATCTTCAGTCTTGTAACACGCACTCGTGTAGACGACGCACATGGAGGACCACGGGAGGTTGTCAGAACCATACATTTTGAAGACAGTCGGTCGCCGTCGGAGGCCTTTTATTTTATTAGCAAGTCATGAAACTGTCGAATATATTGATCATTAACTTTTGCATCTGGGCCTACAGCAGTCGAAATGCCCTGCGCCACAGGGTCAAAGTTTGAAAACCAAAGTGCAGTATTTTTTTCTGCAAAAAGATGATAGACTTTGATAAGATAAGTGATCACAATCGATTGTATATTTATAGAAATGAAATCATATACAGTGTAAACAGTATTATAAATGCAAGAAATTGTTGGTCATGGCCTCACATTTCGACACCAGAGTCTTTCTCAAAGGCTAAACGAAAACACAACACACACATACTGGAGTAACAGAATCAGTCAAGTTGATGGAAAGACGTGAAAAGAGAGAGGCAGAAAGCAGTCAGAAGATGCAAGGGATAAACAGTGAAGAGGGAGACAAAGGGGTGGGGTGGAGGGAAGAGTCTGGTTTGAAGAGATTGTGTGCTATTTTCAATTTTGGGGGCATTTTTTGTCGTTTGTATACATGAAAACCACGAAGAAAACCGCGGTCTGTCTTCTTCTGAACTAATTGAAATATGATTAATTTAAAACCAAAAAAATCCTGTTTTCTATCATTAGTTAAACTGATAGTTGCGCGTATTGATTCAAAGTTAAAAATAAAACATTCTCCAAACGACCGGGAAAAATTGAATAAAGACCATGCAGAGTGTGTTGAGCGACCTCTTGTGGCGGAGACTGCGTGCCCCCCTACCACTTTGCACCCCGACACGCCCCTCTCGGCCTGCATCGACCTTTTTTTAGCCCGCACCGTACCATAGAGCAAGGACAGAGCCTGTGTACACATGTAGGCGTACAATGTACATGTACATCATGGCTAATGACTAATGTGTAACGTGTTTCATTATCTCACTGCAAATTAGATGCTGCACCTTTAATGATTACTGGAGAACAATTTAAGGAGTAGATTTTGCACATGCTTTTCTGTTTATTTGAGTTTATAACTATTATGCTTTGTTATTCACCAGTTCATTTGGGCAGTAAGATCAGATTGTCAAATCCCCCAAAAGAAATAATGGACTCTGCCCATGACCTTTGGATAGCAAGGTCGAGTTGGTATTCAGCAGCTGGCCGTCCGTGTACTTGGTGCTTGTGTGGGTGGTGCATGGTGAATGCATACAGTGTACTGGCAGTGGCAATTCATTTAGTTTTTAGGTAATCTTAGTATTTTTGTATCACTATGAGGCCATTCGGTGGGTAATACCAAGGACGCAAAAGCGGCCCAGAAAACTCTATTTTTTACCCCCAAACCTCTCTGCATACGTCGTACAACTGACAACCCATCACCAGAAGACTTCTCTGTAACTTGTGTGGACGGAATACCTTCGGAAATGTGATTTTTCTTTTAAGGAGTGTGAAGTTCAAAGACAAGTATTCAAATACAACGCAAAAAAGTGTTGCTGCTAAAAAAAAGTGCTAGTGCTACCTGAGCGACTCAAACGAAAAGGACAAGGACGTTCATCTGGCTGCTTGCATAATTCTCCTCCTCGGTATCACTCTACCACCACGGTCCCTTTCATTTAATGATAGCTTTGACTAAAGAAAATTGTTTGAACATCGTATCGCTTACGGTGAATCGAGTGTGACAACATAGAACAGCATTCATGTGTGAATGTGACTGCCTGTGTGGAGGGCAAACAAATCTGTGTCAAATTTTTCTTAGCAGTGATACGAGCGATCATCATCGAGGGACGTGCCTGCCGTTTTATTTATCCGCCATGCCCGTGAGGTTGTGTTGCTAGCTGTGTTTATTTGCCCGGGGATTTATTAAGTTTTCAAGAAAACAGTTTTATGGATGATGAATTCGATTCCCTGACGTAAGCTAGGATCGACTTCTTGTCAATGTCATGCATTTCTGTGAACTCAGTTCTGTCATTCAATGTTGAGTTGAATGTTGCTGGAATGCTGGCTGGGCGCTAGGCCTACTTATTATCATTGATATAATAGATGACTATCAATCAAACTACAGAAGAAGGTTTGACAGTAGAACTCGACACACTTTGGAGCGTAGAACTGAAAACTGTGAAAGGTAATCCCATTTCTTAAAACAGTATTTTTAAATGTGTGTTTTTTATTGAAATTAGCCATATACTGTCTGCTGTACCTGATATGTTTTTGTAGGCCTACTCTTTTTTGTTGAAATTTTGACTTGGATGGTTGTACTAGGCCTACTACTATTCTAGTACTTCACTAACTTAGTCAAAATTTAAAAACAAAGAAAAAGAGTAGTACAGTAACCTAGACCCGGTAACTGGGGTGCTGTACTCCTTGAGATTTTGACAATATTGGTCGTACTAGCGCCCCAGGGAGACCTTGGAGAAGTTTAACGAATGGGCGATTTGCTGCGATTTTCCGCAAAAAATTACCAAAAAATGACATCAAGGACATTACAAAAAAGCTGGGAAATCGCCTACTGGCTTCTCAAGTTGTCAAAAGATGAAATAATATCATTAATAGGCCTTTAATTGTACTCGCGATCAGTTTCTGTCCTCCAATTCGATGTTTTGGGGGGACTAAAACCTTGCAGCATGTCACTGTTTAGTCATGATTTTTGTACTTGCGTCTTATCAACGACTGTTTCATTACGTTTCAAAGGACGTGTAAACACTCCGCGGATAGCCTGTCTGTGTCAACACTAGGGGAAATGACAGCTGTTCCTAACGGTCATCTTCATGTAATTGCTCACCCCACCACCATACATGTAGAGCTTCCTGGTTTTGATCTGCCCAGGAGACACTGGTGCTCCCTCAATTGTGAACGAACCCTATACGCAAGGACTGGAACTTGGAAGTGCAGTAGAAGCTGACTGGATCCCCAGACTGTGGACACGAAGACCAAACAGTCACTTCTACTTCTACTTCTACTTTGTTACTCGGCAGGATCCTCAAGTTAGGACGTAAACGCCAAGGAGCAATCATAGTTAAGTGTCTTGCTCCAGGACACAAGTGCCAGGACCCAGACTCCAACCCACATTTTGATGACTAAGCCATCAGAACTTGAGTTCGGTGCGCTAGACCGCTCGGCCACAACACGCAATGGTGCAGGACATCTGTGCTAAAATGGCAAAGGTCATGGGTTTGAATCTGACCCGAGAGGCTGACTTTTTTTCACAGAATTCAGGAAAGTGCTGCATATCATACAGTGCTGAAATCCGAACAGTGTATGGTTGTTTAACAAATAGTATTCTTTATCCCCAATGCAAATTTAACATCTATCGGATGTACAGTCTACAGTGTATCAGGCCTCGATCTTAAGAAAAACAAGGGGCAGGCCTTTGCTGGCCAAATCAGAGAAATTGTACAACGGCATGCTGGCCAAGTTGGTAGTGATAGTGCAATTTTTCTGAAGGGCATGCTGGCCAACTCAACAGGGCATGAGGCCAATGGCCTCGGTGGCCTCGGTTGAGATCAAGGCCTGGTGTATTGGAAACCCTTGTGGTACCCGCTGCTAAAAAGGGAATCGAACGACCTGTAGCTACCGGGCATTCTCTGTGGTCTAGTTGGGAAGACATCTGCTCTAGAATGGCAAAGGTTGTGGGTTCGAATCCCGCCCGAGTGCCTTTGGATTAACACAGTTTTTCTGCTGAATTTGGGAAAGTACTGAGTATACAGTGCTGATGTATGGGTTAAATAAATATGATTCTCTATCCACGAATTGCAAATTTAACATCTGTTTGATGTCGGATCGCGCATTCATTCACAGTTAAATAAAGAGATATATAAATTGTAGCTGTACATGTACCTTAGAACTAGCATACCGGCCAAATATTTATGAATGTCCCATTGACCGCATTTGAATTCCTCAGACTAGAGAGTCAGTGTTGTTTGCAGGGTTGACTGGGGAAAGTCCCAGATGTGCGCAGAACTCCCAAATCCGTCAATAATTGCCAAAGTGAAGGAATTTGAAGCAATTGGGCCCCTCGGGCATGTCAGGCCCAACGAACCAGTGCTTTAATATATTACTGGATCAGGCATTCCAATAACGTCAAAAGTCCAAACAACTTGGTGTGGTGTGACAATGTCTGTTAGCAAACAGGATGTTGGAGGAATTGGGCCGCATGCTAGCCAAACTGCCTGACGATTGTTGTGAAGCACATTCATTCATAATAACATGTAAAACTACGCGAAAGCTTGCCCCAAGCCATTTGGCTTGGTGTACGTAAACAACTGTCCCTAGTGAGGATTTTAAGAATGAACGGGCACGTGTGGCTCATACAAGCAAGTCATAAATCTACAAGTACATGTAGACCTACGTCTTGCAAAATGGCTGATTGCAGAACACCCCACAACTCAGACAAAGCTCTCTATGACATGCAGACATGCATTCAGTTTTGTACGTGTGTGAAGGTAAAGCAACCAAGTGCGACATAGAAGAGCCAGTGGAGCTGCGACCGGCAGTCTATATTCTGAAGTTGCGGCACGTACATTTGCGACGATCATTTAAGTACATAGTGTACAATCGGCGGCAGAACACAAACTACCGATAAAACACAACTGATTTTAATCAATTGAATTTGCGTTTTGACATTTTTTTGCTGTTTAGTGAGTCGGGAAACGATCGTGTTGGTCTCATGGAGGTTAATGATTCGTCCACACTGAGCCCAGGCCAAGTCTGCAGCGCCACCTCGTCTCCAACGAACTTTGGCAACGGGAGTCCGGATATAATAGCTACATCGCCGGTGGCAAATCACAGAACTGGATCAGGGAACAGAATCGGTGAGCCAATTCGTAAATGGTTATTTAATTTTAAAACTGAACCCAACTGCCTCCTTTTCACTCAAAGTCGTGCGACCAGTTTGTATCTGTGTGAATAAAGGTTTAAAAAGATACTATTTTTTTGGTGGTCGAACTAGTGAAAACGTGATGGTTTGATTCAAAAGCAATTGTCTCGTGAAACCTACATCTCTATGTGGGCTATCGTGGAGGCTTTCGTGGTTTATACAGCTGTGTAGCTGCAAAGCCACTAGAGCAAAGACCAAGCCAGCACAGACGACGAGTGGCGAAGCCACAAGGCTTTTTTGAACTTGTCAGGAAGTTTTTTCTTTATCTTGATTTGTGCTGCCCTATCGGGGGTAGAATCAATCATAAGTGAGAAGGTCAGCATACATTAACCTAGTAGTCTGCATTGTGATTTGTTTAAAACCTTTCAGCACTTTACTTATTTGCATAAAACTTATGAATAATTTATGTTTGAAGCTTGATGAATAATTCATCAAAAAAAAAAAATGCCAAATCAAGTTGCAGGCCTTGATCTTAACCGAGGCCACCGAGGCCATTGGCCTGATTTGGCCAGCAAAGGCCTGCCCCTGTTTTTCTTAAGATCGAGGCCTGTAAGTTGGAAAAGGCCTCGTGGCTTAGCCACTTGTGAGTGCTGACTTGGTCTTTGTTGCCATTGGCTTCGCGGCTACACACCTCTCTAAAAACACGAAGGCCTTGACGAAAGGCTACATTAAACCCAGTCCAGTTGGTTTCCTAACCTACAGTGTATCTACATGTCGATGTTTGTGATAACCCCTCTCTCCTCCACCCAATCATTCACCCTTTCACCCTTGTCCGCAGTACATGTACCTCCATACACAGTAGAGTAGAAATAAGACTCTGTGTACCACTGAGAAAAGGAGTAGAATCGTGAACCCCATCGTGAACATAACGTTCCTAAATCTAGAATTGTCAAGACTTGCTGGAACTGTTCTCACTGGCTTTATATTCAGCCACTCAAAGGTCGCTGGTACAAACTCTGGAATATTTTTCACAGATTTCGAGAAAGGAAAGCCTGAATAGAATAAACAAAATGCAACAATCATCATGTAGGCCTACAGTGCTGCACTGTCCTGTGGAGGACGTCGTGTTTGTTTACAAATGTACATTTAATACCCGCTACAGTTCACATGACTTGGAGACTGCAATCGGTCTATTCTTGCAAAGCACTCCTTAACTCTGAAACAAAGCACTCCTTAACCCTACAAGTAACTGTCCCAAGTCCATCAAAATCAATCGGCTGAATGCTTGATTCCGATTGATTCAGTACACTACCAGATTGAAACATTGGTTGATTTTGATTGAGTTTGTCTTTAAGCAATTTAAAACCACTGGTTGGTTTCTGTAGAGTTGGTCGAATTTGAAGCCTACTGTACCAAACCAGTCAAAATACTCCAAATGTTAGTGATTGATTCTGGTTGATTCAGTACTTCAGCAAAAAAAGCATGGGTTGATTATGATTGATTCAGTACTGTTGCATACTTACTGTCTCTCAGTTGATTGATTTTGGCGGATTTGGTATGGTTTCTAGCAAAAACTACTAGGGAGTAAGGGTTTTGAAGTTTTAAGTGGAGATTTAAAACTCTGGGACAAATCTATTCACAGAAGGAAATTAACTACCGATGTGGCGTTGATTTGCTTTGATCATGTAACAAAGATAACAGTCTGCCAAAATAATCCTTCAATACGTTACGTGCATTATGAATCCTCATGCAGCAGCCAGATTTTATAATACGATCGTGTATTCGTGTTTTAATTTTGCTTTTGAGACTATATATAATGTGTGAAGCTTGGTTTTGAGGAGTGAAAAAAAAACCTCTCCTCAATAATTTAAGAAGGGTTCAGTTTAAAGCTCTCCTCGTATTTCTTCAAATAAAGGCCTGAAAAGCTAAAAAATTCCAACTCACTGGATACACTGTACAGTGATTCCATCAAACTGTATACTGTTAATTACATATTATACCGTCAAAATAAATGATTTACAATAACGTAAGCCTGAACTACGCTGTGTTTCACTGAGGGAATCAACTTAATAAGTGAAATCACAGCTAGTCTGGCTAGCATAACATCCTGTCACTGCACAGAAGTAGGGCACTTTCTTGTGGTTGAAGAAAACTCCCGGATTGAAAATGTTTATACAGTACACGTTGGTACTGTATTAGAGTGTGGACGTTGTGCACTGAATAACTAGTGTGTGAACATTCACTGTAACAGCATCAACAGCAAGCTGTATACAACGCACAGTGCATGTACATTGTAGGCCTACAGGTACACTACTGGGAGCTGTACACTTCTGCACCTGGATTGTGCAGAGCCAGTAGAATGTAGGTCATGGAGGTGACCCCTTTGAAGACAGTGACATTTTGAATCGGCGCTTCGGAGGTCGTTTGTGCAGTTTCCATTTAGCCATGGTTCAACCTTCAATGCACACTGTCTAATGTATTGTGTATTTTACTTACATGTAGGTTGTTATTACACACATGGTGTACAATGTACATGTAGGACTGTATTACTGCAGTGTGAATATACATGTACACATGTACAATACTTGTTTGCCATGTTTGTATTTTTTATCTAAAAAGTTAATTTTGCAATGGACTTTAAAAGGGGGCCTATGCAGAATTGGGTGAATATCTTTGTGTAACTTGTTTAGTTACTCTTTCCAGTTTTTACATGCAAATGGTGGGGATGAATGGCAGGGGACCGGGGAAACTGCAGGGCTTGAATTTTTTGGGAAAAATCTACAAGAGTTGTAGCTCAAAATGTTTACCTGACCAGAATTTTGTTTACAGGAGCAGAATTAAAAAGAGAGAAACTTGCCGACACATTTGAACATGCGTTCAACCGTTTCATTTGATAAATAAAATTTTATTGCAACTAAGAGACTATGTAAGAGATCATAACGTGTCTCATTATTTGTTCTTCATAATTACTCAATAGAATTGATACCTGTACATGTATCAGACTCAAAGTCAGTTGTAAAAAAAAACATGTGGGTCATCAAGCCTGATTGCTTCGTTCTTGATAGGGCAAGGGCATCAAGGCATTTTCTTCTTGATAAAGGGCACCTCTATGAGGAAATGGTAAATTTCTATTGGAACATTTTAAGGGCACCAAGGCAATGACCAGGGGCAACGGAGGCAATTGCCTCCGTGAAATATCAGGCCTGGGTCATTCTATAAATTTGGGGTCCAAAGTGTGACATTTTCCTGTCCCCGTTACACCTGACGTGTGCGATTTAATCTGAAAATGTCTTTAAATTTGACTTCAAACTGTTTTGATTTGTTCAGCATGTACTTTGCGTTAACATAATCACTCTTGGAGGTAGAAGGCACCAAAGAGTGTGCTGTAAATGTATGAAATCTTGTGTCAGATGTCACAGGGGCAACGATAAAAAACGAACCCAAAATTTATAGAATGAGCCACGTGTACAAATGTAATTTGTTTTTGTTCAAGCATGGATTAAGGAAATCAGATACACGTTTCAAGAGTATTCAATTGAAAAACACGAGACCGCCCAGACTTGTCTTGTCATGAGTTTACTGGGCCTGACACTAACACCCTGTTTACACATGATCCTGGCAGGATCAAAGATCAAAAAGAAGGATCCGACCCCATAACAGGCGACCACGCTGCCTCGGGGCAGTGGTCCAGTGTCAAATTTAAGCCCTGTACCAGGGCTCTCCCCAGGACTTTTCAAAACTGTGGGGCATTCTGGACCCAAATTTTGTAAGTGTGGCCGAAGCACTCTGAATTGGTAGCAGGTCCTTGGAATGTTTTTATTTGGTTTGAAAAGCTGTATGTGCAATCTGTGAGCATTTATAATGATTTTATGTTAGGTTTTTTGTGAATTTGATCTTAAACATTTTTTTTTTTTTTTTGCGTATCGGCTGTAATTTCTGCGTATCGGCCCATAATTTGCGCGTATCGGCTCGATACGCTAGCTTGTGCATGGGAAGAACCCTAGACCCCATAGTAGGCTTACATGTATACAATATAGAGTTTGTTTATTTCTTTTCAGCATTTTCAAATGAGTGTCAAGAATCACACATAATAACAGTATTAACATTACTCTAACTTAGAGAACGTTCCAGACAAACAGAAAAAACACTCAATGAGTTGTTTCTTATACATTAGGCCTACACTGGTGTACTTTTTGAATAAACTTAACTCTGAGCACAAAAACATGCAATGCCTGTCCACAATATTGGCACTTAACACATTGTAGTTTTGTCTGATTCACTTGCGTGGCTTGAATGTGAAACACGTTTCAAAGAAACGTGACTCGACACTTGACAAAAGCATCCAAAGTAGAGACGGTGTGCTCTGAAGATACAAAACATGCCCTCAACTTGTACTCAGTTTGCATTAGGCCAACATCATCAACATTCGTACATTTGTACTTTTCTATTAGATATCTGGCTCACAGGTCACGCGTCGTACTGTCCATTAAACAAAACAGACTTTAACCCCCCCCCCACCGCTGAATTATACATGAAAGGGGCTGTGTCATCATGAATACAGCAGGGCTGTTGCTGTGCATAGGAAGATGTACATGTACTCTCATCCAGATACTGCACATGCGGGCGCTTGCAGTCAAATCACAAAGGGTGCCTTCTTTGTGAAACTGTGATGTGATCGCCGGCGCGCACGTGCGCATACTGGGTCATTCCATTTCCTGAGACTGTAATCATAACGACACAGCCTCTTTAACGAATCTGCCAATGTTACACAAAACCCCCCAATAAATCAACAAATACAACAGTGATTTAAATAAAGGGAAAGTTTAGTGGTCATTGTTGCTTGAAGTTTTTTTTTTTATTCTTTTTTTTTCTTCTTTAGAGTAAAATTTGATTCCCATCCTCTAGTTTTCAGAACTGCACAATGAGAGACGAGGTTAGGCTGGACGCTTGAAGTCTTTTCATTGAAGTCTGTGGTCACTGAGGCATCAGAGTCGACTATAAACAGCGTCGCTCGTCAATTTTATTGCCCCGTGCGACCATCGGGCGACTGACTATAAACCAGCCTTTGCACGATACAGAGAACGTCACCATGTACATGTATTGTACAGTTAAGGGTTTTCCACAGTTTTTTTTTAAACTGGGGGGGGGGGGGGGGGCGTTTTGAACCCATGTTGTGCAAGTTTGGCTGCAAGTACAGGCAACTGAAACGAGGTCCTTGGAATATTTGAAACTTGATGTTCATAACTGGTTTTAAAATCTCAACTTTTTATGTGTGCGTGAGTGAGGAGGTACAGATGGACCCTTTTGGGGTATTTTACACCAGAGAACAAAGGTTTTCTTTGTTTAACTTGGACCCCCACTGAGGAAATCTTCAGAGAAGGAAAGAATCAACGATGGCAGGACCCCACAACCCGATCCGTAAGGTTGGGTGTGTGCGTGTATCGGGCCACTTTTGGCGCGTATCGGCCCCCGGTTCGTGCATGTTGGCATGATCATGCTAGCTAAGCTTATGAATTATCAGGAGAACCCCTGATCAATACGTACAACATGTTTGTGGTGTTTTACCTCAGTGTTATTAACACCTGGATAATGGGAGACTTTTGAGACGCTGGCGGCAGCAGACACAACGGTCCTTTTTGACAGTTCTGAGCATGCACGCACATGCTCAGTATTGCGAGCGTAGTTCTGAGCAGGAGTACTACTGGTGAGAACTGTTGAAAAGGACCATCCAACAGTCTCCCATTGATATTTCAAATATTGATGAACACCATGTGAAGTTGTGACAGTTTGTGTCAGACTTTTATGTATCTGTTTTATTTTAGGTTTCACAGAGTGAAGGCATTGTAATATTTGACGATAAATTGACAGCTCACTAAGCAGTTGGAAGGGATACAACACGTAAATTTGTACACTATACTGTATGGATATGAGTACAAAAATACTTGCAGTATGCACAAAAGTTGTTGTAAGTTTGTGTAACATGTGTGACGTGTGCAAGTACACTAGAATTGTAACAAGCGTGTTTCAGGAAGTTTTTGTTGGGAAAAAAAACAACAAGGAACTCATCAAAAGATTTTCTAACCCTGTCGTGAATATCTTTTACCGACACTCACAAATCAATCATAACTGTAAGCTGTGTAGATCAAAGCGTAAACAAAGTATTGTGAATTTGGGGTCACACAATACCGGTCGTTCCATATGAGTGAGAATACTGTGCTCTGATGGTACAATGCCCAGAAGCACTCACACTGGATTGGTATGGAGTCATCAGTAAAAATGTGTAATAGAATGACAAAGAAGAAGAAGAAAAAAAAGAACTAGAACTATGAAGAAAACGTTTGAGTGATGTGCATGTGCACGCATGTGTACCAGGGCTTAATTTACAAGTGACTGGCTTTTCTCACATCACCTGCCGACACAACACGCAGGATGTTTTGAGTCAAGAGTGCTGCTGGCTACAGTCAGACTTGCCTCTATGCACGCACGTACATGTATGTAGACAGTGCCGCCTGGCAAGCTACGAGTACATGCAGTGAAAAAGTAGCAACCTGCCTGTGTTTGCAATGTTTTGTTTGCATTACTTGAAAGTATCACACACAAAATACAAAGGATGGTTTACATTTATGGGGTTAGTCAATGGCTGATGCTCCCTGGGACTGAGAGGAGGGGGAGTGCGTGCAATAAGGTCTTTTACAATTAAATTTTATGGAAAAAGAAGGGGGAAAATTTGCTGGTACAGTAGCTTGACATACTTTCAAAATGTCCTTTAAATATGTTGTAAAAAGAAAAGAAAAATTTTGCAAGGCTTTTTTTTTTAAGCCCCAGACCACACAAGTTGCCATGCTTGCTTACAATTTTCAGGTATTTTTTTTTTTTTTAATAATCATCCAGGCAATATTTGAAAACATTTACTGGAATACAAATACATGTAGGGTGGTCTAAAGGGGCAGGAAATTGCAGTGAAAAGAAATCTTTTAACTCGTTGACTCCGGAAATTTCTGCACGCGTCACGTGGACATAATTGTTTTTGTTCGTCATTTTAATACTGTACAAAGAGACCATAGCCTTGCCGTCCATTTGAGTTGTGCGCGTGCAGCCATAAATGGACTTAATGGAATGAAAGTTTTAAATTTGCTCGATCATAGGCTAAATGACAGATAAAACAGGGAAGAAAGGACCCAAATCCAGAAACACTATTGTAGCGTGTGCTTTCTGGGTCCTTGTTTACTGCCGCCAAACGCCAAACAATAAACGAAACTGTCCATCAGAATTCAACGTTTCAACAACAACTTTATTTACGTCCTCACACGGACAACATCAAATCCACGACTGCCTACATTCACATCAAAAAACCTTATATCCACACACAGCGCGAACCCAACTGGCATCCTGCCAGCGCACCTGCGTAACCTGGTTTCTCATTGAATCATCGTTACATAGTTATACAATGTATATTTTACACAGTCAATGCACGCGGTTTCTGTCCAATCACAGTGTCGATAACCAAATAGTTTCCTGGAAGCGTAAGTTATTGCCGCTCCGATGGGGCATTCCGGTATCCGGCGGGGCGTTGCGATGCGTCGGCTCAATCTCCATTAATACACAATTTGAGTTCGTTACACTATCTGACTATGTATCATTTTGTACACACACTATGTAGACATGTACTTTGTACATGTAGCCTACTACCATGACTACATGTACATGTACATGTATGTACATGTACGGTGTCCAACCATGGTTAGGGCTCAAAATTTACATACACTTGACCGCGGGCCTGCGGCCAGTGATTTTAGCATCCGGCCAGTAAAGTCTCGACCGGACAAGTCTGACGGTCTTGTGTTTTTCAGTTGAAGAATAACACCTCGCCATGTAATTTTATCTTTTATAAAGTAAGTCTGTTGTTGACTTTTTTTAGTCTGATATTTTGCTGAGTACATGTGTACTGTTATAAATACGCTACTCATATATGAGACAAACGAGCTACAATTGGTAAATCTTCTCTTGGTGCTTGTTCAAATAAAAACACTTTATTGTGTTGAACTGTGTACAATTTATGTAGATAGTTTCCTAATTTGGAAGGGTTATTGTAAAACAAATTCCGATCCAATATATAAAAGTCGAGCCTTGATGATCCAGCTGTCACTAGGAATTTTCCTTTTTAGTGTCGTGGACTCAACTTCTGGTGGTTAAGTCATCGTGATGTGGGTTCAAATCCCGGTCATGACACTTGTGTCCTTGAGCAAGATGCTTGGCTGTAATTGCTTCTCTTCACCCAGGGGTATAAATGGGTACCTGCGAGGGTAGAGGTTGATATTGTGTTTGAAAAAAGCCCTCGGAGCGCTACAGCAGCTCGAGGCTGTACATGGAATGTTATTGACCCAATGACCAGGGCACTAACGTAAAGCGCATTGATACACTATTGTAAGACACGCTAAATAAGAACTACATGTAGTTATTACTATTACTATCAGGTCCATGTAGTTATCACACAAATGTGAGTGGATTACGGAAAAATATAGCGCTTCCGTGTCCCATATCCAACGAGGCCTTACGCCGAGTTGGATATGGGGTGCAGACACGCTGTATTTTCCGTGCACGCGTGTGATAACGAATTTATCTTCTAGCAAATGTGCCACTTTTGAATTTACAGTGAATTTACGATGAATTCTGAAGATGGGAGTTAGAACAGCGCGAAGCAACAGTGTGTTAGAGAACAGGGTGTGATATGGGCGGTACAATATGACTTTATACATATGTATCACACTCTTGTTGCTATGGATCGACCAATCAGAATTGAGGATTCAAGTTTGTTTAAAGATGGCTATTAATACTATTACTTACTGTATGTAATAAAACATAATGTATGTTCATTACAATATTTAGTACGAAACCATGAGCGGCATAATGCTTTAGTTGTACTGCCACATACACTGTGGCTCCTGCTTACCCTTTAAGAAAACATTAAGGCCTGCCCCAGGGTCCCCCATCCTGCCCCCCCCCCCCCGACCCCCTATCTCCCAAGCTTGCTAAATTTGACAGTATCGGTGAATTTCATCCAAATGCACTTTAAATCACTGTTTTGTTCTTCCTGGCCCCTTTTCCACTGCAGACTTTCCAACGATTGCTTGTAAGATATGCGGAGATCGATCGTCCGGAGTCCACTATGGCATCATATCATGTGAAGGCTGCAAGGTAAGGCTAGGATGACCTGAATGTGTCAGATACAAATGTAGTCTGTCGGGTAAGAATTGATTCAGGCGTGCTTTTTGTCACTTGTCAGGATTTTTTGTTCTTGACTGCAGGTGTTTAAAGAATTTTTAAATTGTTTTTTTCTCGGGGATAAATCTCCATTTGCCTTCAAACTACCTTCCTCTAGAGCACTGGCGTAACTAGACATTTTCATTGGGGGTGCAAGCGGGGGCAAAGACGGTGTTTTGTTAATTTTTTTTTTTTTTTTTTTTGGGGGGGGGTGTAATGGTTCTGAGAAGGGGGTGCTCCAGCCCCTCCTGCCCCCCCCACCTCCTGCTCAAGAGGCACTGATATGTTTCAGATATCAACTGAGGCATGATTTGCTTCTTTTAGAGAACAATTTTGCCGGCAAGTGTTATACAAATATTGACTGCTTTGAGTGCTGCAACGTATGCATGTACATGTAGTATGGTTAAAACTGTACTAACTCACTGAGGTTGATCCCAGCAGCAAAGACTCCGGAAAAAGAGATTGACCTGGGGATCACCTAGGGAGTCAATGTTTTAACCATACATGTGTTCATGTACATTGGTAAAAGCAGTCAATATTTGTTTGATAACACTCCATACATTGTACACTGTATGTACAGCATACACTTGTAGATACTGCCAAGCTGTGTAAATGTCTCAAGATGTACAAATGGTTGCTACGGGTATGGTACATTGGTCGCCATGGATGTAGTACATGATTGGTTGGTACAGGTACATGTATCACGTTTGCGCGACTTTCTAGTAAAAATAAGATATATATTCTATAGGCCTAGGCCTAATGTGCTCTAAGCCAATCACAAGACAGGATCTCTGTATTGGGTGTTACATGTATGTTTGCATAATGTTCTGTACTGTTATTTTTTTAATGCTAGCCGTGGCTTATGAATTGATTTTCTTTGGGACAATGTGCTCTGCAGCTCATATTTAGTGCACGAATTATCATGGATATAACAAGAATTACGGGCCGATATGCAGAAATTACGGCCTTTACGCAAAAAAAAAAATCATTATACATGTAGATGTTAATATAAAATTCACAAAAAATCCTTAGAAAACCATTTTAAATGCTCCAGATTGCACAGTAGAGCTTTTCAAACCAAACCATAAACATTAAATAAAAACAGTCCACGAGTACCTGCTACCAATTTAATGTAGCGTGCTTCGGCCACACTTTAAAAATTTGGGTCCAGAATGCCCCCCGGTTTTGAAAAATCCTGGGGAGAACCCTGCTACATACATGTAGTTATTTGAAATTAATACACCTGTGCTTTGGGACAGGACATTCAATCCATTCTCCTACATGGTAGTAGTTTACAGGAAACACTGCCCCGATAAATTGTCATCTCTCTGAATGATTTGTCATTCTCTGATGGAAGCAAGACGGGACTTTCTAAATGTGGATAGGAAGTGTTGCGAGTTGCCAGCGGGGTGTAGGAAATTTTGCGGAAGTTAGCCTTTGAAGAGGAAAGGTACGGATCGTGGAGAATTTACATCAAAGTGGCAACATCAAACATACTCTAGGCATGCTAGAGGGACAAGTCAATCAACAACAGACTAACTGTTCACAAAAACATGGTGCAACCAAATATTTCCAAACTTGAAATAACCTGACCGTGCCGTAACCCACCCCTAACCCATCAAACGCCAACAGCATGTTTTGTTTCATTCTGTTGGACTGTAGAGAAAGGCCCACCGGACTGCAAACAGTGCTTAATGCATATATATGGGATCAGATACACCACTATAATCAGAGTCTGACAGTTTTGGGTGTTGAGTTACATGGTGTTTGATTTTGTTAAAGTGTGAGTGAGGAAGGATCCCAATAAATCACCCCACATGCCCTGGGGAGTAAGAGTTAAAGCTGTATGTATTATTACCTCAGCATAAACTCAAGGTTATTTGATTGATGTGGACATGGAATTTCTCAGCTGATCAGCCGGATTTCCTCTTCCCCCCCCACCTTCTTCTAAGAAAACAGTTTTTACAAAACTAAAACTGAAAGAAAAAAAAAAATCCAATTTGAGCATTCACTTGTCATGCTCTGTGACACTTGCAGGCCTCAAATCAACCCATGGCACCCACAGTCGCCGTGGTGCCCTGTGCTTTTGCCGTGGTGCTCTGTGCTTTTGCCGTGGTGCTCTGTGCTTTTGCCGTGGTGCTCTCTGCAAAGTTCCAATACAAATTTACATTTTTTCTCATAGAAGTTCCCCTTATAAGAAGAAAATTGCCGTGCCCCTTCAAGAGCTAAGTTCAATGCCTGCACTTGTCATGCTCTGTGACAAATCAAGCCGTTGTATCGGACCATTCTCTCTCGCAAATTGGCTCTGTTGCCTGTGTTTGAACACTTTTCCCAAGAACTATGTTCCCCAACCCCCTCATTTGTCTTTATTTTCTCAATCCTAAACTGCCTAAAGGGGGAATTGTTTTTAACCCATAGTGCACTAATACGTGACTGTCAATCCGAACAACCACCAGGAGCGGGCAGACTAATTGTGCATACCTATTGACCCCTTGCACGCACGTCACACATGGCGACCGTGCCACGCGCACCACTTTGGATGTCAATAGGTACGTGTAAACGCCGCGTCGGCTAAAAAGCGCACCACACTGTACAACACACAGTGACATTGACTTCCAATACGGCGCAATCGAGATTTTATTGTGATGATGACGTCAGGTGAATTGGGTTAAGAAGTTAACTAGTGCATCCTGGATGATATGTAGGCCTACATAATACACGTACATGTAAATACAATATATTGGCTGTAGCTCATGGCCGAGGTTTTGCAATTTGCGGTGTGTTATTTTGACATTTTCTGGATAAAGAAATCAAAGTCTCTGCACTATAAAGAGAATCTTTGTTCTCTTGGCTGTGTGTCCTTGAGCAAGACACTTAACTATAATTGTTTCAAATACGGGAAGAGGCAGTTACGTTTGTCTCGCAATGGATTCATTTACCCCTCCCTGTGTTTGGCGGTGCTGTGAAGAGACTTGTTTATATCCATGTCTTGTTTCTGCGCATTGGGGTAAGTTTCTATCCCGTCAAAAAGTACATTAGCCCACACCTCGAGTGGCCTTTGGGCCCTTGTGATGGGCAATTTGCATAAAAAAAAAAAATACAACAAAATCGAAGGTTCCTTTGTGCCATCTGTACTCTCAAAGAAAAATGATTCCGATAATTGCGAGAAAATGACCCGTCAGGCTGGACAGCGAAAAAAATGGAAGATTCCTGGCGGCAACTGGTTAAGGGAGAACAGTCGTGTAGGTCATAGTAGTGGAGACTTTAAGCATCGATAATCCATGCACACCGCCCAAAAATCAATCCATGTGGAACGCATTCAAATCATGTAAATAGAGCAAAATAAAGCACAGTGGCAGGCCTTGAACTTCGCTCTTAAATTAAAAGGGCATGGCAATTTTCCTCCTGTAAGGGGCACTTCTATGAGGAAAATGTAAACTTGTATCGGAACTTTTTGCTAAGGGCACCACGGCCAAAGCACAGGGCACTAGGGCAATTGCTTTGGGTGCCGTGGGTTAATTTAAGGCCCGTTGTATGACACCTGATGCGTGTTCCACCATTTAAATGACAAGGATCTGTGTGTTCAGTACATATACGTATAAAAATAGTATTGTGGCCCAGGCCCAGGGTTGGTTTGTAGTGCTTCTCTCCCCCCCACCTCCCCCCATGAGGGTGACAAAACATGGTACACTGTGTGCACACCACTGAGTCATGGGTGGCAAGATTTAAGGTGTTTGTCAGTTTTAATTAGAAAGGAAAGTGTTTTGAGATCAATCGCTGCAGATGATTTGGTGACCTTGCGAGTTGATAGACTACATGGGGGTACTTTATCACGTATTCATCGTGGCTATTTTGTTCATCTTTGTACCATGACTCATGTGTACGATACATACTGTACTTACTGTAGTTTGTACAGTGTATTGGCTGCGGGGTGTTTCATAACAACAGCTTCTGCCTTTCTCTGGCTTGGCTGCAGCTTAGGCGATGTAGAAACCCTGTATGGAAAGTGCATGCTTTTTTTTTTTAAATGAATGACGGAGCCTAATGTACAATGTAAGAAGAAGACTCATTTAACATTGTTTAGGCCAGGAATTTCATTGCTCTGGCTCTGATACTAATTTTGAAAGAGTACACTTACAACACTTTCCTTACCATAGGCGACTTTGGTCGACTGCACTCATACCCCCTCTTCCTTACCATACATGTGGGGGACTTTGGTCGACTGCACTCATACCCCCTCTTCCTTACCATAGGCGACTTTTGTCGACTGCACTCATACCTCCTCTTCCTTACCATACATGTAGGTGACTTTTGTCGACTGCATTCATACCCCCTCTTCCTTACCATAGGCGACTTTTGTCGACTGCACTACACGAGTTCCCTCTTCCTTATTACATAGGATTTGTCGACTGCACTCATACCACCTCTTCCTTAACATAGGCGACTTTTGCCGACTGCACTAATGCCACCTCTTGCTTACCATAGGCGACTTTAGTCGACTGCACTCTCATACCCCCGCTTCCTTACCATAGGCGACTTTTGCCGACTGCACTCATGCCACCTCTTGCTTACCATAGGCGACTTTAGTCGACTGCACTCTCATACCCCCGCTTCCTTACCATAGGCGACTTTTGCCGACTGCACTCATGCCACCTCTTCCTTAACATAGGCAACTTTTGCCGACTGCACTCATGCCACCTCTTCCTTACCATAGGCGACTTTAGTCGACTGCACTCATACCCCCTCTTCCTTAACATAGGCGACTTTTGCCGACTGCAATCATGCCACCTCTTCCTTACCATAGGCGACTTTAGTCAACTGCACTCATACCCCCTCTTCCTTACCATCTACATGTATAGGTGACTTTAGTTGACCAAACTTACGCACAAAAAAGCACTCAAGCCTGAGCACAGCTGCCGTTTGTTTATAAAGCTGTAGTTTTGTCAATGTTCACTCTCCATACCCAAGCTTACTACATGTATGGTTGGAAAAAATGATCGGATCTTTTCAATGATGGTAAAATAAAATAAGGTTGCAATCATGCAATCCCTTCAAATTGGAGTGGAAAGATCTGAACTGCCAAACACCTACGGAGCGCCATTTGGTTGGATATAAAAAAAGTGTGTGAGTTTACAGATAAAACTGAGGAAACTACAGTGTAAGACCAAGAACCTTGACATTTATTGGCCAATCGCAATGATTTTTGGAATATGAAAAGGAATTTAATAAGTAAAACATAGTTATTTTGCTCTGAAACAATATTTCAAGGTGATATTAATAGACTTTGTAAAGTTTGCCTTTGAACACAAGCTGTCTGTTGTGTAAGAATACGTGCGTCACGCTTGAGCAGTCAAACAATGCCCAGTGGTTGAATGTCAAAACAATTTGGTAACAATCCAAAGACTTCAAGATCATTGGTTTAAAAAATGGCCTTCATTTGCATGCATGACGTGTACATCTGAAAAGAAGTTGTTTTTCAACTTTAGACTATTAGATTTTATGTTGTGTTTTGCGGATCCCATACACTACGTGTATTTTTCATGTTAGCGAACACAACAGCCATAAAATTATATTTGATTATGCTTGCATACGGAACATTTGATGTTTATGAATAAAGCAATAAAACGTGCCATTATTTTTGGGTCAGTCAAGTGTGCAGTGTGTGTAACAAACAACGACACCAACATAAAACCATTCTCACTGAAGTGGTCTGCAGGACCCGTCTTCATGGAGTCTGTAAGCAGACGGTGTCTGCTAAATTGAGAAACCATTAGCAGAGTTTCTTTTTTCATAATGTGGCGTGTCGTGGCTGAGCGGATAAGATCAGGGGACTCAACCCCTGGTGTTTCTGATCTCAGCAGAGTGAGGGTTTGAGTCCCGGTCGTGACACTTGTGTCCTTCAGTAAGTGGCGTGTCGTGGCCGAGTGGTTAGTGCGTCGGACTCAAGCTCTGGTGGCTGAGTCATCGGAGTGTGGGTTAGAATCCCAGTCATGACACTTGTGTCCTTGAGCAAGGCACTTAACCATAATTGCTCCGTAAAAGATGTATTAAGCACGGTACAAATATCTGCTACCATTATTGTTAGTGTTATAAACACTGCTAACCATAAGCAAAGCTAAAGGCACGCTAATTTGCCGGCAGTTTCTGTAAACAGACGAGTGACGCAACAACGCAAAACCAACGCTCACACGCGCTGTCAGATCTTCTCGATCGTTTATGAATACACTTTTGCTGACGCAAGCTCTTCTGCTGTAGTATGCACCAAAATGTTGTTACCCGGACATCGTGGGCTCTGGCTATGGCTGGATCGCCGCGTCAAACGTTAAGGTATCAGGACGTCCTTAACAACACCCTAAGCATCAGTGCAGGGTTCACCCTTAACACTAGCCCGGCGTACATTGTCTGGTAAAAACTGGGCTAGTGAAATCTGTGAAAAATATTCCAGAGTTTGTACCAGCGACCTTTGAGTGGCTGAATGTAAAGCCAGTGAGGACAGTTCCAGCAAGTCTTGACAATTCTAGATTTAGGCACGTTATGTTCATGATGTTCTGTTATGTTCTACTCCTTTTCTCAGTGGTACACAGGGTCCTAATTCGACTCTACTGTGTATGGAGGTACTGCGGACAAGGGGCGAAAGGGTGAATGATTGGGGGTGGGGGGTGGGTGGAGGAGAGAGGGGGTATCACAAACATCAGGGCTCACGCTTAGCACTAGCCCTGCGTACATTGTCTAGTAAAAACTGCTATGGGCTAGTAAACACCACTTCTCAACTTGCCCTGTGGGCTACTCAAAACTATGCAACTTACTTGTTCACATTGCTCATACTTCTTCCTTTTCAGATGTGAATAATACATTTTAGAAATGTGTTCATTTATTTTTGAGTGTGTGAATGTAACTTCATTTGACCGCTAATAAATTGGTTGTTATCGCTACCATTAGTATCAGGGAGATACATTTATGACAATACATGTTTAAAATTTGGGCAACAAAAACTTCCTGGGGGCAAGTAAAATGCGCAGTTTACTAGCCCCTTGGGCTACTCTACAAAAAGCTTAAGTGCAAGGCCTGTAGTGGTAGCCGTAGCATGATGTCACCAATTTGGATATGGTCTAAGCAGTGGCCAAATAGAAATTGAGCCCAGGTAGGGATTGTAAAAACCAATCCACATGCACAGCTCCGTTCTGATTGGGATTGGAACCTGAGTCCAGTGAAGTGAAAGGTAGGGAAGAAACCCCTCTAAGAACTTGCCAACCTAAATGCTTAAATACCATAGTGTTTGAACTCATCCTGTGCATTAATCTAGACTAAATTCTATTTCTGAAGCAATGTACATGTAGTTGATGTGTAATTTCGTGTACAATTGTGCAAGAAAAACTAGGGAACATCTGGAATAGCGATAAAGAAATAAAAATTATGAGTTTGATGGTGCGTGAAGAGTCGGCTATTTTGGGCCAAAGAGAAGACAAAAATGTTTGCTGATCAAGATCTATCTGAATTCCTGAACACACGAGCATCTGTGTTGTCAATATTATTACAAATCATTTTTAATATTTTATATATACATGTAATGTAGACTATGTAATATACACGTATGGAAGATAATTTAAATTTGTTGTGGTAACATTCATTGCTGCGCTGCTGTATTCTCCAGTTTTTAGTAACACACCAGACATTCCTGTCGTTTTGTAAGAACT
The DNA here is from genome assembly GCA_911728455.2 of Marthasterias glacialis. NCBI lineage: Eukaryota > Metazoa > Echinodermata > Asteroidea > Forcipulatida > Asteriidae > Marthasterias > Marthasterias glacialis. Next base: position 2,906,719 of record OU452240.1, read on the forward strand.
GTGTTGTGTTGTCATAATAGTCTTTTGAGTAAGACTCTGCTAGGGTACATGTAGGTTACAGTTCTTAAAATTATATGAATACAAAATATGTTTTACAGCATTTGGTCTAAACTTTTTTTTCTTTTTTTGTTTGTTTTATTTTTACTGGCTGGTTACATGAGGCCGATCGATTCCCTTCATTATGTGCATTACCAAGGTCTCACCACACTCCTATCATACATGTAGCACACCATAGTGTACAGTACATATGTATGTGTACGCCATGTACACATACTGGGCTACATTGTGCATGTTCACTAGCTTGGATCTTTAATTGATTAGTCCGGCCTTGTGGGAGACTGCCATCAATTAAACTTGACAAACTGTGTAAAGATGAAGTATGGCGCATTATGTACTGTACATCATGTATCAATGTACATGTACAGTGTAGGTAAAAGACTTTTTATCTTTATAGATTGTGCTTGTGCAGTAAAGATTATTGAGCGCCGAAAGGAACAAGATGGGGAACGGGAGCTCTATCTATTCTAATCCCGGTCTTGTGGGAGACTGCCATCAATCAAACTTGACTAACTGTGTAAAGATGAAGCATGGTGCATACGGGTAGGCTTACTGTACATCATGTATTAACATGATTAATGTACATCTCAGTGTAGGTTAAAGAACTACATTGTACATGTGGCGTGTCGTGGCCGAGCGGATAAGATCACCGGGCTCAAGCTCTGGTGTTTCTGATCAGCAGAGTGTGGGTTCGAGTCCCGGTCATGACACTTGTTTCCTTAAGCAAGACACTTAACCATTATTGCTTCGTCCTTCGGATGGGACGTTAAGCCGTTGGTCCCGTGTGTTGTGTAATGCACGTAAAAGAACCCATTGACACTTATCGCAAAGAGAAGGGGTTCGCCCCGGTGTTCCTGGTTTGATCGGCTGCAGATTGCGCCACAGCACCTTGTGAACCATTACACGGTGCTATGTAAAAGAACAGGTCTCATACTTCAAAAACGTAACTCATCATACCTTGCAGGAACAAATACTGAGCGCTCTGAGACGCCCATAGGGTGTGATAAAGCGCTATATAAAAACTGCGTATTATTATTAGCAAAGATCATTGAGCGCCGAAAGGCTCAAGATGGGGAACTGGAGCTCTATATATTGGTGGAACGTGACATAGGCTCTATTTCATGGGCATAGGCACCATTTCAGCAAGTTAATGTTTTGTTTCCCATTGATTAATGATAGCAGGGGTCATTGTCTGCACTGATCTGCACTGATCGATTGTTGTATCAATAGAGTTACTTGCTGAAATGGCGTCCAGTGGGATTTCACACTTCAGCCCGAGTTCCCTATCTTGCGCCTTCGGCGCTCTATAATCTTTGATGTGGAGTCTTGGATGTCAAGCGTATCCGCAGCTTTGCTGATGTGATGTTTAAAGCACCGTAGGCGCACAGATACATGTAGTCCTATTTACTTTAAAATGTATTTTTAGCGATTTGTGAAAAACTAAAATTAGCTGTTGCAAATTGCTTACCAACCAAAAGGACCTGTTGTATTGTATACAGTATGTAAATGCCAAAAATTGTTAATGGCCTCATGTTTCGACCCTAGCAGAGTCTTTCTCAAAAGTTAAATGAAAAGGCTTTGTTGATTTGTATTATATAAATTTACCTGCATATGTATTAGGCATTGATGGGGAAATAAAGTGATTGATTGATTGATTGATTGATTGATTGATCGATTTAATGAGCAATTTGCGCATGTGATACATTATGTACGTGTAATAATTAAGGGGAATGTATTGGTTGAATCATCCGTGTTTACAAATAATGAAATTTATGCATAGCGCCAAATCCGTTTTAGGTGAATGCCCCCAGGCCCCACCCCAATTAAGCAAAATATCCCAACCACAAAAGGCCCTGTGATCTGTAAAGTTTACAATGATTTATTTGATTTGATTTGATTTGATTTGATTTGATTTGATTTGATTTGAAATGGTTGATTGAAATTTGACCACCGCGGCCAACAGCTGACTTGCGGTCAGATTACCGATTCGTGCTACCTGAGCAGCTCATACAAGCTTCACTTTTAGTTCAAAATTGCGAGAGAAGGTTTAGGGAGAAAGAAGAAGACGCAGAAAAACACCCCAGAACAATAACAATAGGTTTTCGGCTCAAAGCCGAACACCTAAAAAAATATAATTAAATAGATATATAACAAACAAATAAATAAATAAAAAAATCAAACACGCACTTTAATTTGTTTAGTTTGTACACTACATAAGTACACGTTTAACATGACTCGTCTTCCAAATCTGCAGGGGATCTTGTCCAATCTGGATTCCGCTGGATTAGTTAATTTTGTTTCCCCCCCAAATCCCACTGGTAGAGGGTACTCCTCCATCGAGACATTTCAGGTTCCTGTAAAAGGGTGCTGACCCCTGGCAGGCAGTCAAAAGGTTAATATAAACTAGGCCAAGCCTCAAGGTCGTGCAGACGAAGAGTAGGCCTAATTTTTTCAACCTAGGCACCTGAGCTGTCTTTTAGAGTGCTCAGGTTCTGTGTCAGGGATTCTCATCGGCACTGGCAGTGATGATGTTCGTTTTCAATGGGAGACTTTCAGTTTCACTGGCAGCAGACTTACAAGTACCGGGTAAATTGCCATTGTTTGCGTAGTTCTGAACATGCGCGCATGTATCCGGATGAACAATGGATTTACCTGGTAAAGTCTGCTGCCACCTAGTGTCTTCTTCAAGTCTCCCACGTTGCATTGGACGAACATTTGCTCGTATCAATGCACACGCAACCCAAACGCTCGGCAGGGCATCGTCGTTCCTTCACCAATTACACTGGTTACCCATTCAAAAAAACCGGGTGTGTTGTGGCTGAGCGGATAAGAACACCGGACTCAAGCCGTGTTGTTTTTTATCAGCAGAGTGTGGGTTCGAGTCTCGGTCGTGACACTTGTGTCCTTAAAGCATTAGACACTTACATATGTAACCATTATTGCTTCGTCCTTCAGATGGGACGTAAAGCCGTAGGTCCTGTGTATTGTGTAATGCAGCGTAAAAAACCCAGTACACTTAACGCAAAGAGAAGGGGTTCGCCCCGGTGTTCCTGGTTTGATCGGCTGCAGATTGTGTCACAGCACCGTGTAAACCCTACATGGTGCTATGTACAGAAACAGGTCTCATACAGTGTACATGTACTTCAAAACGTACACTCCACATACTCTCCCTTGCAGGAAAAAATACTGAGTGCTTTGAGACGCCCATCGGGTGTGATAAAGCCCTATAGAACTGCGTATTATTATTATAACTATAATTATTATTATTATTATCAATATTAGGCCTATTGTTATTATTAAAAAAAACCGTCTTCAAAACAGCCGTGAATGTACATGTACAAAGCACTCTCGAACACACCCAAAGTACATAAAAGACTTATTAGACCTCGGCATGCCCAACCGAAGTGGCCTCCGTTCGGAGCGCAAATTAAAAATACACCGTATTTTCAAACATGAAGGTGATAAGGCTTTCTCAGTAGCTGCACCCGCAGGCCTGATACTTCACGGAGGCAACGAAGGCAATTGCCTCCGTTGCCTCTGGTCATTGCCTTGGTGCCCCTTGAAATGTTCCAGTACAAATTTACAATTTCCTCATAGAGGTGCCCCTTTATCAAGAAGAAAATGCCTTGGTGCCCCTGCCCTTTTAAAGCAACCAGGCCTGCACCCAGGTGCTGGAACTTGCTACTCCTCAACATTCGTACTTGCAAACCCTCTGTTCATCAATTCAAACGTAAACCCAAGTCCCACCTATTTTCATCCTAATGTTCCTACTCAATGCATTGTTCCTCTCTGCAATTATTATTCCCAGCGCATTGTTACCATTGGAAAAATGCACTTTAGAGATCTAGTTGTGTTATTATTTAGGGAATAACAGTGCGAGGACCCGGTCTTCACTGCTTGGTAATGACCGGGGTGGTGGCTGGCCGCTGTTAACGACCAAGCCGGAGGCGCGGTCGTTAACAGCAGCCAGCCACCACCCAAGGTCATTACCAAGCAGTGAAGACCGGGTCCTCGCACTGTTATTCCCATTAATAAATACCTTTTTAACGAAATAAACAGCTAAAATCTTCTTGTTTTGTTAGCCGGTCTTTATATCGCCGTTAATACACCCCCACGTGATCACGTTTTGACCAATCAGAATCCACAAACTGTCCTAGGTATTTATTAATATTGTATAGTACACTAATGCAGTACAGGCGTGCGTGATCGTGTGGCTGTACGTGTGTGCAACAATACATTATAGCTGTAATCATGGCTATTGTATGCAGCCATGTGCAGTACGGTGTACATAATGCATGCTATGAAAATGTAATCAGAGACAGGGTACTGGATTTGTAATTAGCAGCCTGAGCAAATATAAAAACTAAAAATGACAAAAGTTTCATTCTGAAATCTCACTGATTATAAATTTTCAGACCAGTACAATTATTCAAGAGAAAATATTCTGACTGGCACCCCCGAAGAAAGATATTGACACAATAGGGAGACCGCCAGCATTACAGGTTGGATGGCTCAGTTGGTGGAGGGAGGTCGGGCTTCAAATCCCGCTCCAGTCAATTTTTCTTTGTTCACCCCGAAATCGAGAAATGTTTCTGTCTGAAATACTGTCAATACCAGGAAAAGGTGGATACTTTGTACGTATTTTGCCCCCACCCCGCTTTCTACCAATCTATTTCAACATTTTCTGGAACAAAAATGATGGGACGAAGGTGTTTTTGTTGTCACATGGAAGTGATACATACTTGTAAGGTGTAGATGGACATGTGTGTCAGACCTTTGCTTTCTGGGAGTGTGTTCGCGCTTGCGTTCCTACCGCGCTCTTGAACCTGACTTCAAGTTCACATTTTATGGAGCATGTCGATCATCGTGCTTCAAAGCCCCAGCTCAACATGGGTAAACTGACTGTACATGCTTCCAGTCTTTACACAAATCAAGATATCTGTAATAAAACCAACCTGTGAAAATATCAGCTCATTTCGTTGTTTCATATGCAAGAAAACGGTAAACATACATTCAGCATTTTTTGTACGCATTCCTTTAGGCAGAGTTTTCGTCTCACTGAGACGAAAACTAATTTTGGATCTCATTTCATTCATTATTTAAAAACGATAACACTTCAGGCAGAAATATTTCAAGGAAAGTTTTCTACCATCATTATCTTTATATCATATACATGTAAGGTATATGTAAATCTTTGAACATATGTGTTTCTTTTTTGAGCTGGGGCTTTAAAAAAACAAACTATTTGTTAATTTTATTATTAGGCTTAATACTTTTTATAGCCGTTGGAACTATGTCAAGGCTGACAATGTTGGTGTCTTCATGGAGTCATCCGTGTTATTCAGTTATTTAGAAGTTTTTTTTAAAAGAATTTTGAGAACGTGGACTAGACAAGTTTCTGTGTCTAATTTGTGTTTATTGGGATAAAAAAAGCAGACGAATCAAATGACAAGGATCTACGTGTGAGTTAACTGATATTGAATGCATTTTGTTTAAAGCATGGAGCAGATTGTACATGTAATCACTCGGTGAAATCTGGCTTTTACATTTCACTGGAGTGGAATAATCCAGATTTCACCTCGTGATTATATTCTGCGGCATTTCACTCACACGCATCCAATATTTGTATTAGTAATACTTGGTGCTCAGGGTTCTCCCCAGGTTTTTTCAAAACTGGGGGGCATTTCTGGACCCAAATTTTTGAAAGTGGCCGAAGCACGCTGAATCGGTAGCAGGTCCTTGGAATGTTTTTATTTAATGTTTATGTTTAGTTTGAAAAACTCTACTGTGCAATCTGGAACATTTAAAATGGTTTTATGTTAGGAGTGTTTGTGAATTTGATATCAATATCTATAAAAAAATTATTATTATTATTATTTTTTTTTTTTTGCGTATCGGCTGTAATTTTTGCGTATCGGCCCGTAATTCACGCGTATCGGCCCGATACGCTAGCTTGTGCATGGGGAGAACCCTGGTGCTGATATAGTGCTTGTATCCTTGTAGCTAGATCAAGGCACTTTACGACATTTTTATCCAAAATAATCAGATTAAAGGACTCTTTCCCTTTTTTTAATTTCTATTTTTAGGGTTTCTTTAGGCGCTGTTTACGACGTCAGAAAGAGTACATCTGCGTTCGGGGTGGAAAATGTGAGGTTTGCCGTCAACAGCGCAATCGGTGCCCCGCCTGTAGATATCGGAAATGTATCGAACTTGGAATGTCCAAAGATGGTGAGATATTTTTGTATACTAAAATATACTGAACCGTATTATTTTTTTGTCTGATTTGAAAGCAAAGACCCAAGAAGGAAACATGGATTGCTATATTCTGAAACTAATTTGCCTGGTTTACGTGTATACTGCTCGCGAAAGCTCGAATACAAAGCGATGAATTCGCGATGCTTAGGCGAATAATTGGCTGGCGCCAACAGGTGGAACACAAAGGACATTTGTTATTTTGCCACTGTCCTTTCAGATGCATTTGAGTCATACATGTGTGTTCCTTTTTTTTTTAAATACATCATAATTGCTTAAATGTTAACATTTTCATTTTAATGTTTTGTACGAACACTCGTTGACAGCATAGGAGAAAGCAAGAACACAACTGGGCAAAATACTTCATTGCATCTTTAAAAATCTCTCATATCTCATTCAAAAAAATTATCTTGGTGAATTTGTGTACCCCTTTACTGCGGAAATGCCCATTTACCAATCCTTGACCTCGCCTTTAAAGCCCCAGCTCAACATTGGTAAACTGACTGTAAATGATTCCGTTCTTTGCACAAATCAAGATATTTGTAATAAAACCAACCTGTGAAAATGTCAGCTCAATTCGTTGTTTCATTTGCGAAAAAATGGTAAAAATGTATTCAGCATTTTTGAACGCATTCCTAGAGGCAGAGTTTTGTGTCTCACTGAGACGAAAACTAATTTTGGATCTTATGTCATTTATTATTCAAAAACGATAACACTTCAGGCAGAAATATTTCAAGGAAAGTTTTGTACCATCATTATCTTTATACCATGTAAGGTACACTATGTAAATCTGTGAACATTTATGTTTTTCTTCTTATTGAGCTGGGGATTTAACAGGCATGTGATTTATCAGGATTTTTCCTGATGTCAGGATTTTTCATTGATCATCCCCGCACCTTCAGATTTTCTTGAAAGAGGTGAAATTGCCATCACAGAGATGAAAGAGTCCGCCTTTGTTGTGACCGAACATTCAGATATTTATTTTGAAATGATGTAGAGAGTCTGTAAACCTCTAAACTGAACATTGTGTAGTTCTATCGGCTTTATCGCCACACAAAGATGGAACTATCATCCAGTTCTCAAGGAGGATTTTTCTTGTTCATACAATTTCATCCCAGCTTTAATTAAACCCCATGCTGATGAATTAATAATAATAATAGTAATAATATTTATTGGTGATAATGTGCCATAAATGACACTCTAGGCGCAGAATTATTAAATCTGGTGGTGGAGTGGAGATTGTTATAAATGATTTTATGAGACGAAGCGACCATAATACAACACCTTGAAAGGGATACAAGGTGAGGTGGCGAATATTGCTGCCAGACCATGCCCGGAAACATCAGGGCAAACCCCTTCTCTTTACGACAAGTGTACTGGGTTCTTTTACGTGCATTACACAACACACGGGACCTACAGCATTACCTGTACGTCCCATCCGAAGGACGAAGTAATGAAGGTTAAATGTCTTGCTTTAAGGACACAAGTGTCAAGACCGGGACTCGAACCCACACTCTGCTGATCAGGAACACCAGAGCTTGAGTCCGGTGTTCGTATCCACTCGGCCACGACACGCCGCTGAGTTAAGACTAAAATCCGTCCTCAATGTATTTCCCAGGTGTGCGTTCAGATTAAACGAAGCGCATGATTCAAGGACACGCCTCACTGCATCTCATAATACACATCAGTACATTTACTGGATGACTGATCGTCAAATTTGCCACCCCAATCAGAGGGAAGGTGTGGGATGTCTTTGGCTTTGTTTTTAGGAATCGTCAGCAAATAAATTATGAAAAGTAGGATGTTTGTAATACAGACGTGTGGATTTTTCCTCTTTATCTTTCTCTTTAATAACAGTGCCACAGAACAGCAGACTGAACAGCAGCCTATTGGAAAAGTTCTTATTATTTTCCTCCTCAGTCTAGCCTTCTCCATATCTAATGTTTTGTAATTCTTGCGCATTTTATTGTGTTATTCAGTGAATTTTGTGGAGAGAAATAAAATAATAATAATAATAATAACTGAATTTACAATGCATAAATTGAAGTGTGGTTGGCCAGGTTTCCAGGTTATGCATGTTATATAATAATAATATAGCTGATGATAACCGAATAAATCAATAAATTATTTTAAAAATCTACAATTCCTGGATATTATTTTTCGACCAATACACAAATTGAAGTATGGTTGGCCAGGTTTCCAGGTTACGCACACTGTTCAGCTGATGAAGTAACCGATGAAATCAATAGATTATTTAAAGATCTACAATTCCTGGATATAATTTTTTTTTGCCCCAGACTGATTTAATGACCCTAACCCTAACCATCCCCATCACTTCAGAATCCCAACTGCTTGTTTTGGTCGGTTTTGTTAGGCTTCTGCTCTACCAGCCAGGCTTCTGATGGATGATACCCAAGCCTACATCCTTACGGCCTGTATTAAAGGGGGTAACCCTGTTTCAGCCCCAGGAGTAGGTGGCAACGGCCCCTGGACAAAACAGTTGATTTGTAGCCCACACCTCGAGTGGCTTACTGGCCTTGTGTTTCTGGCGACTTCCATAAAAAAAAAGGGAAAAAAAAAAGGCTGCACTTACATGTAGTAAACCGATCATGCATGCTATACTCATTTTTGTGTCATCATTCATGAGCAAGCACCATGAGCATGCCTTTGGCCGGATACCGGTGCTGTACACGACTCCATTATTATTATTACTAATCCGAGAAGCTCGTTCAAGGTGGTTTACACCACCGCAGCTATGGCCGCCGCACGCGCGCGTGACGCGACAATAGCGCCGCGCATACAGTTTGTATGTACCAATCAGCATGAGGGATTCATAGTGCGTGTGGCTTTGCCCATCTGAAGGTTGCTATGCCCAGCACGCCCAGAACCATAGTGATGGACAGGTAGCACTGACTGTCTTTAATCTGGTGAATCCAATTTGGGTGAACTCCCAATCAAGTCAATCGCATCAGACATTCAGATCTGAACTCCCAACATGGCTTATTACATTGATGTAGGGGTAAATATGATTTTAAAAATCGCAATTAAGTACACTGAAGTCTGGGGATCTGCATCATGTACAATACATGTAGAGTGCACTCTGGAGGTTCGAGCATGTCGATAGTACAGTTGTGGACATTTTCATTTTGGTTTTTGAGTGACAAGCGTGACGGGCAATAAAGCTGGCATGTAACGCATGATACCACATGTGTGCACAAATGTAACATGAGTCAATAATTTCTGTAATTATGATATGGAGCCCCTTAGTTTTTACACTGGACGAATTTCCCGGGAAGTTCACAGGAACATTTGGTTGACCTTTTCACACTTGAATGACAAAGAGAACTGGAGGGTGTACTTCATGTTAAACAGTCCCGACAAGAAGCGTTTTTGCCCGATGATTTAAAAAATGGTTGTTGCCCTCAGCCAACATTTTCTGAGTGGACGTTTCTATGCAATGTTATAAGTTCATGTGCATTTACCGTACCCAGTTTGCCATTCAAATATTTTATTTTGGTAAGCACTGCTTCAATTTTTCATTTTGATTCTACTAGATTTCTCAGTGCTAAGCAGAGTTTTATTCTATGTATGTACGTATATATGTACGTATATGTACGTATATATGTACGTACATGTAACATGCACATGTATATGTACAGGTACTTGCATGAAACGTGTTTCCTCTTACAATGTATGTCGTGTCGCGGCCGAGCCATTTAATTCATCGGAGTCAAGTTCTGGTGGTTGAGTCATCGGGGTGTGGGTTCGAATCCCGAGCAAGACAGTCTTGACCGATTGCGCGACCAATGTTTACAAGTCATCACGTGACCTGTAGTGGGTACTACGTCATCTCAGCTGATGGCAAACTACGTGCAAATACATGCTGTGACCGACAGAGTCACACCAAAAGTCGGCTTTTGGTAATAATAACACAGTTCTTAAGCCCTTTTACTAAAGTTGTTTGTTGTGACATTGATTTGAATCACATTACTGTTTCATAAACTACCAGTACATGTACATGGGGTATTCTATTACAAAGAGGTTTATTTTGAGTAATGCCTACCGGTGTCGGACGACTACATGTATGTAGCCTCCTGCCTGTTATTTTGTTTGTAGGTCTAAATCACTGTGAAAAGGGTAAAGAACGTTGGAAAAGTGAGCAATTATACCTAGCCTTGCGAAATTTCAAATAGGCAAAGCCATTTCTTTGGATGATTCAGCTTCAAAACTTTGAAATTCTTGTGTTGGAAAGTGTGTGCTCGCGGTCATCTAGCCCAAACGTTCCGTAGTGCAACTACATTGGTACACTGCAACATCGTGCACATTTATACGTTACTTGTAGAATCTCCAAGACCTGCTGGAACTTTCCTTACTGGTTTTTATTCAGCCACTCGAAGGTCTCTTGTACAAACTCTGAAAATATTTTCCACAGATTTTGAGAAAGAAAAGCCTTGATCGAATTAAACAAAATGCAACAATCATCGTGTACAGTACCCACACTTTCCTAGGGAGGACGTCATGTTTATTTACATTTAATTCCCACCACAGGTCACATGATGTAGGTCGCGCAATCGGTCTATTGCTTCTCTTCACCCAGGGGTAAGATGGTACATGTAACTGTGAGAACAGAGATGGTTAATATGAATGAATTATATACATGTATAGTACAGCTTGATGCGATACATTATACATGTGCTATACTTGGCAGCCCAAGCTGTACTCCTCAGGGAGTTGTGGTTGAAGGAATGACATAATTGGCCCAGTGACCAATGTAATAATGTTTCAAAGTGCAATGATTATACTTTGGAACTACTCTAAGAGCCCATTATCATTATTGTTATTATTATGTTTATAGATTCTAAAATACAAATGACTATATTATCTTGCTTGTCTGGGTTCTACATGCACCCTATGGCAAACATAAAAGCCCTTATTCGAAACCGCTGCGTTGTCGTCTACTCTGACTCGGCTCTGTCTATGCTAGTTATTTTGAAAACGTGCACTTTCTATCTAGGGGCTTCAAATGGGCGGATGGATCCCAAGCCAGTGCCCAAGCCAGAGCCCAAGCCAGAGCCCCAGCCAGAGCCCCAGCCAGTGCCCTAGCCATTGCCCCAGCCATTGCCCCAGCCAGAGCCCCAGCCAGAGCCCCAGCCATTGCCCCAGCCATTGCCCCAGCCAGAGCCCCAGCCAGTGCCCCAGCCAGTGCCCCAGCCAGAGCCCCAGCCAGAGCCCAAGCCAGAGCCCCAGCCAGAGCCCAAGCCAGAGCCCCAGCCAAAGCCTCAGCCAGTGCCCCAGCCAGAGCCCCAGCCAGAGCCCCAGCCAGAGCCCCAGCCATTGCCCCAGCCAGAGCCCCAGCCAGAGCCCCAGCCAGAGCCCCAGCCAGAGCCCCAGCCATTGCCCCAGCCAGAGCCCAACCTGGAGCCCAAGCCAGTGCCCAAGCGTTAAAAGCCTTGCATGGTGTGAAGGATTAGAAGTTATAACTATTAAACTTGCATAAATGTATAAATTTCTTTTGGGAGGAGTGGTGGCTCTGAAAAGACCTAATGTGGTCTCGATGTCTCGAACAGTATACTCTGCTCATCTTCAGGAGCAGAGTATATTGGAAACGTCGAGACCACACCTGCTCTTTTCAGAGCCACCACTCCTCCCCCCCCAAAAAAAAATACACACACGGATATACCCGCAAGTTTAATAGTTTACTAGTTATCATGGTTATAGTCACTTCTTTTGTACCAGTTACACCTGCTCTTTTCAGAGCCACCACTCCTCCCCCCCCCCAAAAAAAAATATACACACGGATATACCCGCAAGTTGACTGGTTTACTAGTTATCATGGTTGTAGTTACTTCTTGTGTATCAGTTACACGTACACGGATTCATGATGTAAGTTGCTGTATGCAGCCTTAACAGGAATCAAATGAAACACAGATAAACTTAATATGAACTAGGCCCACAGTGCAGAGTCCAACAGTTTGTACTATTGTCTGTAAGAGATGACTTTTGAACTGTGATTACATGTATAAAAATATTTTTTTGAAAATTGGTGAAAGGATGAGTACTGTACTGCCTTGTCTACATACCTAATGTTGCCATTTCAAAGTTTGTTATCAATAAATAATAAATCAGTTGTAAAATTACTTGTTACTACATGTATTCCCTAAATAATATATAGATATTATTTTTGTCTAATTTGTTTAATGTAATGCTCTCTAGGAACACCTCCCTACCCCCACCCCCCACCCCACCCAAAAAAAATAATAAATAAATAAATAAATTACATATAAAAAATATATGAGCACAAACAATTATTTGGCTGATGCACGCAAGTTTCCATTGATTGGCAGCCTACATGTTGATGCAGTTGCAATTTTGTTCTTTGTAAAGAAAAAAAGAGTGTAATCCCACAGGGTGAAAGAAAAAATGGATTTTATTTAAGCAAGGAATGACAAAGTCGTGACTCAACATTTATAAAGTTCAAGGAAGCAAACCCTGTTATTTAAGTCAAACAGCCGGCCATACCTTTTAAAAGCCAAGTGGTGACTGCTGACAGCTATTCTTTGGAAAGAAAACTTTAAACTAAACATGTATGTGGTATACAGTAAAGTTTGACTGGTTTTGACTCAAAATATTTGCCCAATGACTTTATTTTGAAAATTGTCATTTCCCCAGAAGAAAAGAAAAAGAATTTTCTTATACAGTACTTGTATACATGTGTACATATACATTGTGTAAACGTACAAAAACTTACGCTGTCTCCAAATCAAACGACTTCGTCTACGGCTGTGGCTGTTGGCTGCAACAACAACGTTGAAGAATAGGACTTTTTGGCATTCCGGCCGTACATTGGCTGTATTGTACATTGTTCAGTACAATTTATAAAACGTTGTTTTAGCCATAATTCGATATGTGCAAATGTGTTAATTCCAAAGTGTGTTTATTTATTATTTTTTTATTTTTTTAATATTTATTATTATTATTTTTTTCCGGTAATGAAACCAAGGATGCCTGAAAAGCGAACTGAATCACTGTAGCTCGGAAGCCTGAGGAGACCTATAGACTGATAGATATAAGGAAGCTCGCTACAGTATCTGAACCAGAAACACCGGTGTAAACCCCTACTGTTTTACGATACGTGTTCTGGGTTCTTTTACGTGCACACTACCCATCCAAATACATGGGGCCTACAGCTTAATGTCCCATCTGAAGGAAAAAGCAATTATGGGAAAGTGTCTTGCTCAAGGACACAAGTTTCGCGACTGGCCAGGCCGGGATTCGAACCCACATTCTGTAAACTACAGAACTTAAGTTTGGCGGACTAGACCGCACTACCCATCCTAATACACGGGGCCTACAGCTTAATGTCCAATCTGAAAGACAAAGCAATTATCAGATTATGGGAAAGTGTCTTGCTCAAGGACACAAGTTTCGCGACTGGCCAGGTGTGGAAACTACAGAACTTAAGTTTGGCGGACTAGAACGCACGGCCACGACATGCCACGTTTGTACGATATACAAATATTGGATGCATACATAAGTAGTTTGAGTCCACTGTCACAGAATGTAATCTCTAATTTGTTGCCTTTGTTTTCCTAAACAACAGCCGTGAGGATCGGTAGGATTCCAAACAAACAGAAGGAAACACAATTTGCGGACATCCAACCCTTCACAATCGACTCAATTGACGAGAGGGACATTGACCAATCAGCACAGACGATAGAAGTTGACCCAGAAATAAAGCAACTCATTGACTTTGTCGTCAAAGCGCATTCAGAGACAGCTAAAGATTATGTGAGTTTAATTTTGTTTCATTATTCTCAAATAATTAGTTGATTACTTGTTTTGTTAAGAATTTCTTCTTTTTTTTTTAGTTAAAGGGGCTTTGTCGTCATGACTTTAGCAGGCAGGTCTGTGACTGTACATGGAAAGATGAACTCTCACCCAGGTACTGCACATGAGTTCGCTGTCGGTCAAATCATAAAGGGTGGTGTCTTTGTTGAACTGTGATGTGACCGCCGGCGTGCACGTGCACGTAGTAACTGGGTTATTCCATTAACTGCTATAATCATGACGACACAGCCCCTTTAAATGAATACTTTAACAGCTTATACAGGGCTCAAAATTTACACTGGACCGCAGGCCCGAGGCCAGTGATTCTAGCATCCGGCCAGTAAACTCATGACTGGACAAGTCAGGCAGTCTTGTGTTATTTGTTGACTTTCAGCCTGATGAAAATTTGTCACTTTTGTCGAGCATTGAAGAATACACATGTACAATTTACCCATAATACAAATGAGGTAATTCTTCTCTTTGTGCTTGTTCAAATTGCAACAGTTCAAATGTTAAACTGTTAAACTAAGGGGTGGATTTCACAAAACTACTCTTAATTTAGGACTAGTCAGACTTAGGACTAGTCCTATAAGTTAGGACTAGTTACTCGTCCTAACTCGAGATAAGACTAGTCCTAGCGCTTTGTGAAATCCACACCTGGCCCAGTAAACATTTCAAGCTACAAACCCTATGGTCTCGTGAATTTTACCCCCCAAATTGGAGCCCTGTCATAAAGTGAGTACGCCCAGATTTTAAAGTGACATGAGGTTCAGATTTTACTTGTGTGGAACTACCCTTTAAAGGCATTGCATACGTTTGGTTATGACTCTGAAAATTGTTGGCAATAAAAACTTACTTGGTAAGAAGTACAGCAGCTTTGGATAGTAGAATGCATTTTGAGAAACGTTTCACTTCGAAGTACTGCAGTTATGGAAAAATATGTCACTTTTTATCCCCCAAAAACTTGAATCTGAGAAGCGTTATGGCCGTAACGCTTCTCAGAATGTGTATTCCAATGACAGATACTTCTTCTGCATGAACGCAACCGCTCCGGATTTTTGGCGATATCACAAAAACGCTGCCACCTTTTGAAATAAAATTTACACGGGTTAGTTTTATGGTAGGCATCTACAATTATATAGCATTAAGGCAAACGTACGGTTCCAAAAACCAAAGGTATAGACCATGTTACCTGTGACATCACATGTTTACAAAAGAGCCACAGAACCTGGACTTCCTGCAGGCAGGATTTGTACACGGCTCAATGGGAAAATACTTTAAATCTTTCATTTTATGGAGATTGCACTGTCCGATTGTCATCAACTTTGGATATGAAGGAAAGGGGCACATCTCACAACTAGTTCAGCTCTCATTTTAATAGCCATTGAATTTATGTGGAAATTATGATACAATATGTAAAATTTCTCATATGTCCCATGCAGTATCTTGCCTGCCAGTAATTGCCCTGGAATGTACAAGGTCACTCTTTTGTAAACAAGGGTCACATGGTCTATACTTTGCCTTTAAACCGATGTTTGTAAGAGAGGGAAAAGCTGGGCTGTCGCCAGCTTGGTGTTTACATTGTGTGCTATCATTGTTGTTAGAGTCCCTTTTGGGAAACTCATCAGCCAGTCATAAGTGCACGCTTGTACACAATTGCACGTAAAACGCAGCAGTTAGTTAGTGTCGTCTGTCTGGGGGGGTTGTTGCACTACAACCGCACGATTGGATCAATCAAAATTAAATTTCCTTGCTGCCGTCTCTTGTGACGAAATCTGAACCCCCTACTATTCCGAACTGTCCACAGCATTACATCTCACTTACAGGCCTACTACTGCATTATTGCTGCAATGGGTGCTCATTCTGAGCGTGCGTTTGGAATTTTCTCAAGAATTGCCCCTTTGTTTTGACCTCGAATCTCTCTTCGTTGGGAATCGATGAGCCGATGATGAAATTAGGAGATGCACAGGAGCAAATTGGCATTTAGAATGGATACAGTGTTTTGGCAAAACATTTTTAATGTCATCTTTAATTTGACACTTTTAGTGGTTAAAGAGATCTGCTACACACTGCATGTCTGGGACAGTACAATACATGTATTACATTTTGTGTTGGTACCTATTTCAGGCCTTGATCTTAACCGAGGCCACCGAGGCCATTGGCTTCATGCCCTGTCCAGTTGGCCAGCATGCCCTTCAGAAAAATTGCACTGTCACTACCAACTTGGCCAGCATGGCCTGGTACAATTTCTCTGATTTGGCCAGCAAAGGCCTGCCCCTGTTTTTCTTAAGATCGAGGCCTGTTTTTTTTTTTTCAGTGCATATTGTGCAGTCAGCATACTGTTTTTAGTGCTGTAGACAAGCATACTGTGTGTACAAATGACACGTACAGAAAGTACTGCATTCATGACATTGTGTAGTATTTGGCATGTCCTCAAATTGTATCGTCCATGTACTACTGAATTTGATTGTACATTTGAAATGTACAAATGAACCGTCGAGAAAGGATTGCCACAAACGTTCCGAATAAAATACATTTGTAATGCCTGGGATACAACGTATACTGGACACACTATACTGTGCACACAGCTTAGGCATGTTGTCGTTAGGGAATTATTTTGCCCTAAATTTTTGCACAGCAAAACTGCTTCGCAATTTTTTTTTTATTTTTTTTTATTTTTTTTTTTTCAATTTGAGATGCAATTTTTTTCAAAATTGCACGGCAAAAAAATAAAATGTGATAAGGTCACAATCGTTCACTGCTACACATACAATACATGTAATGTACATGAAATGCACTAAGCTATTACATGTACATGTATGTGTGTACACACGTGTACATCTGCCATTTACATCAATAAACTTAAAAAGTAACTTGAAGTGAAATATTTCATGGACTATTTTTTCACATCATGGAGGAGGGAGATCTTTCCACAGCGCTCACAAACATCCACATATACTTGTAGTCAGGCCTTTGGGCAGGCAGTGGAGGCAACGTAGGCAATAGACCGATCCATTAAGCCCCGCCCCCATACGTGTTGACCAATCACAGCCTTAGGTACGCCACCGAAAGTCCGACAAAAATCCGACACGATAAAGATCGTATTGGAAAATGTAAACATGCGTGCGCGTACTTATAGCGCACGCGTTCATGTCGTGGAGTGTGGCATTAAAGAGACACACATTGTGTTGCCCACGTGTACAGTGGTGATTTAGCCAGATGCTGTGATTGGTCACAGGTGTGATACTTGCCTCCGTTGCCCCTGGTCATTGCCTTGGTGCCCTTGAAGTGTTTCACTTCAGTACAAATTTACAACTTCCTCATAGAGGTTCCATTTATCAAGAAGAAAATGCCTTGATGCCCTTGCCCTTTCAAGAACGAAGCAACCAGGCCTGTGGTCAATATGTTTAGGGGCGGGGCTTAATGGATCGGTCTATTGCCTCAGTTCCAGTGGTCATTGCCTTGATGCCTCTTGAAGTACTATTCTGGTAGAAATTCAAAGTTTCTTCCTAAACTGCTAAAATTGCCCCCTATAATACTAGACTTGATGACAAGTCGTTACTAAAATTGCATTATTATTACAGTTTTGTTGCTAGAATTACTCCCAAAGACATAATATATCTCATTCTCATGCAGAATTTAACCTTCTTACATGTATAACGACTTGTGCATGGCAGAAACCGGTTTAAACTTTCATGCAATTTTTCTTGAAACCCAGTTCTGCCCATTTATTGCTTACGCTCTTTCTAGATGGCAAACCTTTTGTTACACTACATGTACCGTCTTCCGGGAACACAACATAAATGTAGTAATATTTTGTATGTGATGTACCTAGTTGTACATGTGTTTGTATCACACTATTGGCGTGTCGTGGCTGAGCGGATAAGAACACCGGACTCAAGCTCTGGTGTTTCTGATCAGCAGAGTGTGGGTTCGAGTCCCGGTCGTGACACTTGTGTCCTAGAGCAAGGCACTTGACTACAACTGCTCCTCTGCACCCAGGGGGTAAATGGGTACCTGTGAGGGTAGAGATGGTTCTTGTGATTGATTTAGCTTGGTGGCGTGTCATGGCCGAGCGGATAAGAGCACCGGACTCAAGCTCTGGTGTTTCTGATCAGCAGATCGTGGGTTCGAGTCCCGGTCGTGAACCGTTATATGCTTCATCTTCCGGATGGGACGTAAAGCCGTAGGTCCCGTGTGTTGTGTAATGCACGTAAAAGAACCCAGTGCACTTATCGCAAAGAGAAGGGGTTCGCCCCAGTGTTCCTGGTTCGATCGGCTGCAGATTGCGCCACAGCACCTTGTAAACCGCTACATGGTGGTATGTAATTTAAAGGAATACACTGTAGGTCTCATACTCCGAATACCCTGCTAACTCTGAATACCTTGCTAACTCCGAATACCTTGCTAACTCCGAATATCTTGCTAACTCTGAATACCTTGCTAACTCCAAATACCTTGCTAACTCCGAATACCTTGCTAACTCCGAATACCCTGCAAACTCCGAATACCTTGCTAACTCCGAATATCTTGCTAACTCCGAATACCTTGCTAACTCCGAATATCTTGCTAACTCCGAATACCTTGCTAACTCCGAATATCTTGCTAACTCTGAATGCCTTGCTAACTCCGAATGCCTTGCTAACTCCGAATACCTTGCTAACTCCGAATACCTTGCTAACTCCGAATACCCTGCTAACTCCGAATACCTTGCTAACTCCGAATACCCTGCTAACTCCGAATACCTTGCTAACTCCGAATACCTTGCTAACTCCGAATATCTTGCTAACTCCGAATACCTTGCTAACTCCGAATACCCTGCTAACTCCGAATACCTTGCTAACTCCGAATACCTTGCTAACTCCGAATACCTTGCTAACTCCGAATACCTTGCTAACTCGGAATAAGTTGCTAACTCCGAATACCTTGCTAACTCCGAATACCTTGCTAACTCCGAATACCTTGCTAACTCGGAATAAGTTGCTAACTCCGAATAGCTTGCTAACTCCGAATACCTTGCTAACTCGGAATAAGTTGCTAACTCCGAATACCTTGCTAACTCCGAATACCTTGCTAACTCGGAATAAGTTGCTAACTCCGAATACCTTGCTAACTCTGAATACATGTACCTTGCTAACTCCGAATACCTTGCTGGAAAAATTCTGAGCGCTTTGAGACGCCCATCGGGTGTGATAAAGCACTAGATAAGAACTGCGTATTATACATGTATAGCTGCCATGCAGAAGTCATTACATGGAAAAGAAGGTTAATTACACACGGGGGTGGGAAAACATGTCTTTGGGGTAATGCTAGCAACGAAAAAGTAATAATAATGCAATTTTTTTCGTGTCAGGAGCAATTTTATTGCATACGACCTTTTGTAACTGGGACAAAAAGTACTGTGTGCCTGGAAGAAGGGGCGTATCACGACGACAGACTAGTCACTGTTGTTCCGATCCATTCATGGTCTTAAATGATTGTAAAATGTTTATGTAGTCTGTCAATCTTTCATTTCATTTAAAAGTAAAAACTGTTCTCGATCTGAGGTTTTCGACCCCAGCAGGGTCTTTCTCCGTGTTTCTTTGGAGAAAGATACGCCTACTACTCTCTTTATTTTACTTTAAGATTCTCCCGTATTTATATATTTTTGATTGTATTATGCCATGTTTCTTGCTGTTTTTTACTTGACTAAATTCAAATTAAAATGAAATCAGACTCTGCTAGGGTTGAAACGTGAGGCCATTAACAATTTATGGCATTCATACCAGAGGTCAGTTTAGCTGGAAAGCACTCTGCAACAGCTAATTTCCTTGTTTAAGATTTAATTTAAAGACTACGAACTGTAAGTGACTGAAACGTTTTTATGACTCACGTGTGTTGTCATGCCAGTCAGTGACCCACACTGCCCTTGTGCCCACCGTCCACCGTCATGACTCTGCAAGCTAATGTAAAAACAAATCAATTTACACACAGGTACATGTACATGTAAGACTCCATTAGCTGATGCTTGTGTCACTTTGTATAAACCTGTGAACCACAAAAGTTGCTTGATCAGTACACATCAGCGTGTCGTGGCGAAGTGGTTTTAGTTCATCGGACTCAAGTTCTGGTTGCTAAGTCGTCTGGGCGTGGGTTCGAATCCCGATCATGATACTTGTGTCCTAGAGCAAGACACTTGACTTCAACTGCTCCTCTGCACCCAGGGGGTAAATGGGTACCTGTGAGGGCAGAGATGGTTCTTGTGATTGATTTAGCTTAGTGGCGTGTCGTGGCCGAGTGGATAAGAACACCGGATTCAAGCTCTGGTGTTTCTGATCAGCAGAGTGTGGATTCGAGTCCCGGTCGTGACACTTGTGTCCCAGAGCAAGACACTTGACTACAACTGCTCCTCTGCACCCAGGGGGTAAATGGGTACCTGTGAGGGCAGAGATGGTTCTTGTGATTGATTTAGCTTGGTGGCGTGTCGTGGCCGAGCGGATAAGAACACCAGACTCAAGCTCTGGTGTTTCTGATCAGCAGAGTGTGGGTTCGAGTCCCGGTCGTGACACTTGTGTCCCAGAGCAAGACGCTTGACTACAACTGCTCCTCTTCACCCAGGGGTAAATGGGTACCTGTGAGGTCAGAGATGGTTCCATTTGATTGATTTAGCTTGGTGTGCCCAAATAAATAAATAAATAAATAAATTATTGTCACATACATGTCGCCCAGAAAAATCTTGCTTAGCAGTTATTGGTTACTTCATTTAAGTTGATCCCAGCCTGGCCAAGAAACATGTATCACATGAACCGCAATAGATCTTTGTCATGCTGTCGATCTGCGTCACACAGAAGTGACAGCAGCATTTCTAAATCTCGTATATCATGAACGGGACCAGACTATCTTTTCCTTCCAGCCTCGGCTTGGTGTATACATGGAGTTGAACAGAAGAAAAGCAAGATGGCTGCCTCATCATGATGGAGGTCAATAGACCTTTTTCAGTTGACGTCTTTATTTTCCCTCTAACCAGTCTGAAGTACTTCACGTGCACATCAGGCGCACATTTTACTTGGAACTACACGAACATGTGCTGCAAGGCACAAAATGAATACTTGTACGGTAAATTTGTGTGGACTTTTGATATTTATTAACACAAAATCAAAAGTACTAAAAACTAATTACATTTCAAATTTAGCATGGCTGGCAACTCTACCATGTCTACCCAGCAGCTAAATTTGTACAGTGACAAGTACATGTACATGTACATTGCATATTGTTCCTTTCTTTCCCTCTTTTTTTCTTTTCATTTTTAAATATCATTCATTCAAGTCTCCCTGGAAATCTATACTCGGCTAGATCTATTGAGTAGCGAAAGTCCCTTTGGATTTAGTCTTGAATCGTGTGCGCAATGCTGACAGAGAAAAGCAAACAGGACAGTGAACTCAATTAACAGTACACGTACAATTGTGAAATGTACAATTGTACATTTTGTACTACAGTGTACATGCAGGGTTCTCCCCAGGATTTTTCTGGGTGCTGGGGGGCATTCTGGGCCCAAATTTTGAAAGTGTGGCCGAAGCACACTGAATTGGTAACAGGTCCTTGGAATGTTTTTATTTGATGTTTATGTTTAGTTTGAAAAGCTCTACTGTGCAATCTGGAACATTTAAAATGGTTTTATGTTAGGATTTTTGTTTGAATTTGATATTAAAATCTCTTAAAAAAAAAAAAAAAAAAAAAATCTGTATCTGCCGTAACTTCTGCGTATCGGCCCGATACGCTAGCTTGTGCATGGGGAGAACCCTGATATGGACGACCAAACTACATAAATAAGGTCTCCTTACTTTCTATCAACAAATGCTTAAAATGCTATTATTCAAAACTACTTGAAAAGTAAAAGTCTCTCAGCCTCTCTTGAGATCAAACCAGAAGGTGTTTACTGCCAACTGAACAACTTCTTTTCGGGCCTGGAATTTCATCTTTGAGAGGGGCAAGACCCTTTTCATTTTTGCAGAGGGCATTTCTACTGGAAAATCTGAAAGTCTATGGGTAACTTTTGAAGGGGCACCAAGGCCAAGACCAGGGCAATGAAAACCATGGCCTCCTTAGCTTCCGTATAATTCCAGGCCTGGTTTTTTTTCTCAATTTGGAAGGTAATCTGTAGCTGTTGAATACTTTTAAAAACAGCTATCTCCATCCAAAAAATGAGAAAACCTCTGAATAAAAAATTGGCCGGAATCCGTCTTGGAAAAGTGCCCTACGCTTCTAATCGAAATAGGGCCATCCTTCCTTCGAGGAACTAGTAGTACCCAGAATTCCCTAGGTACTTGTACGTGTCAGTTAGCCAACAACGGTATTGGAGTGTTTGTCAACAATCTCTAAAACGCCATGACCTGCAGACCTTTGGTTTACAGAAAAAGTTGTGGTTTTTACAAATTATCTGTCAAGCTTGATGCATGATTTCCTCACTGTTTTGATCGTGAGCGTGACGTACAGTTGTACATTACTCCACGGTTAAGCCACGCCCACTCCACACGAACTGTACACAAAATGTACGAGTTGCTACTCTAAAATCATCATTTTGCTACTCAATGTTGGCATTCAGTATTCACAACACATTTTCACAGTCGCACTATTTAGCGTCAATTCGGCGGTTTCCAATAACTCAAAAACACTTCACAACAACTCAAGACAACATGTTATTTTGGCTGGTAACCTTATTCTGGTAAGCGTAAATTTGTTGTGCTTAGCTACTTTTTTATGCTTTACACATACGTACGTGTACGCCTAATGGGAGACTTTAGAGACGTTGGTGGCAGCAGACACATTGGACCTTTTTGACAGTTCTGAGCTCGAGCGCACATGCTCAGCACTGCATGTGTAGTTCTGAGTGAGCGTACTACTGGTAAGAACTATGAAAAAGGACCGTTCAAAATTCTCCCATCAAGTACAACTGTAGCTCTGAGATGTGAAGTGTGTAGAAATGGTAAGAGCTGATGGGCTTTGTATTTTGAGCTGCAAGATCTTGTTGTAAGCAGGAAGCCCTGTGATTGGTGCTCGGTGATGTGTGTCTACTCCCAGTTCACTGGGGTATGTCAGTTGAGCTGGCGTCGTTGATGGATGGTTGACTCTGAGCTAGAGTGTTGTTTGCCAGATGCTGCTGACGTTGAAACGGATGTCTTATGGTGCTTGCCATCTGTTCCGCTGAGTGCATGTCGATGACTGTGCTGCAACATTATTTGTTACTTTGTGATACATGACTCGAGGTACAAATACATGTACAAACATGCACATGTGATCATCAGGCCTCGATCTTAACAACAACGGGGGCAGGACTTTGCTGGCCAAATCAGAGAAACTGTACAAGGGCATGCTGGCCAAGTTGGTAGTGACAGTGCAATCTTTCTGAAGGGCATGTTGGCCAACTGGACAGGGCATGAGGCCAATGGCCTCGGTTAAGATCAAGGCCTGGGTACAATGTACACCATGTGTATCATATCGGGATTCAAGTATCGGGATGCAGGCCTGATGCTTCTTGGGGGCAATGGAGGCGATTGCCTCCATTGCCCCTGGCCATTGCATCGACATGTTCCAATAGAAATTTACGATTTCTTCATAGAGGTGCCCTCTATCGAGAAGAAAACGCCTTGGCATGCCCTTTGCCCTTTGGAGAACGAAGCAATCGGGCCTGATGAAAGTAATGTGCAAAAATCTGTGGACATGTTCAAATCTAACCAATGTTGTGCTCACCCTTGAGCTTCGAATTTGGCTTATTTTCCAAGTCCATGTCTGTAAACCCAACATTTTGTTTCATTTGTGATTTGATTTATTTAAAAGCCTAAAACCATGCTTACGGGGAAATCTCTTCAAATATCTTAACCGAGTTAAATCTAGCCGATTTCTGCCTGACATCCAAATCTCAGTAGTACAGCATGAGACTTGCAGACTATTGATCGGCAAGTTTTTTTGTTATCAATCAGCTTTTTTTTGTCTAAGGTATCAATCGACTTTTTCTCGAAGGTAACTTATTCACGCTTTCGGGGAGGAAAAAAAAAAAAAACATAAGATGTACATGTAACAATATGTTTGACATTTCAAAGAAGACGAGACTGGGGAATCAGTAATCTCAGCGGTGAGGTCCGAACACCCAATCTGAATGCAAGCCACTGTGGAGATCTAAAGATATATTTTTTTTTACGCTAGAGTTGGGACTGAATGCACATTGTATGCGCAGTGTATGTTCTTGTGCAGTGTGGAAACGCCCCACTACAAAAGCTATAGAGCCTAGTAAATACATCTGTACTGTAGATCTAAAGATATTTTTTTTGACGCTAGAGTTGGGATTGTGTGCACACTGTTCATATATTGTGGAAACATATCCCACTACAAAAGCTATAGAGCCTAGTAAATACATCTGTACTGTAGATCTAAAGATATTTTTTTTTTGACGCTAGAGTTGGGATTGTGTGCACACTGTTCATGCAATTGTATACTGTGAAAACATGTCCCAATGCAGCTCTCCCATAGACTAAGTTCAAGAAATGTAAACGCGGGGACACTAAAATACAAAGAGATCCGATGTGAGGACAGCATTGTTCCCATTGTGTTCCTTTGTTCTGCCGTCCCCACTCTGATTACAATACCACGACAGTTGTAGTGGAACCATGTAGAATTCCGGATGCTGACATGGCTGACGGATTAATTAGGAAGTTCATACCAGCAGTAGTCCCCTAGCACCAATCCTCTGGAGAAATATTTCCCTCTTACATAAAAAGTAAAAAAATCTAATCTGAGCAGCGCTCGTTTATGGCGTTTTACACCACCACAGTTACAATGTATGGCCTCCGCATGCGTGCGAACATGACAACAGGGCGTCAGCGTGTATATGTACCAATCAGCATGGAGGATTCACTGCGTCCGACGTGTTCTTACGGATGGACCATTACGGGTTATTTCTAAGGGACAAAGGACCCCACAAGGTTTTCTTTGTTCAACTTGGACCCCCACGCAGGAGTTCTTTAGGAGAGGGAACAATAGACCAACAATGGCAGGACCTCACAAGCCCGATCCGTAAGGTTGTGTGTGCGTGCGGCGGCCACTGGCCTAACTGCTGCGATGATGTAAACGCCCATGAACGAGCTGAAGAAAAATTTGTTTTTCACTATCCGAGGATGGCTTGCCTGACTTTAATAAAATCTGCTCAGTAGCCCCCCCCCCTCCTCCATCAAGTGGCGCCCAAGGCACCTGCCACACCCCCACCCCCCACCCCCACCCCCTTCTGGTTAGGCCACTGATGTTATAAGTGTCCTGGGTTTTCGTATGGCTTTGCACCACCATGATCCAAAGAACGAAGCAAGTGTTCCAGCGCCAGATCTGCAGAGTCCTGCTCACTAGACCGCTCAGTCTGCCACACAATCCTGGGACGTGTTTGTTTTTTTGAAATTGAACAGCAGTAAGTAATCATGACACTGCGTAGACAGGAAGCGTCACAGGCTGTTTGTTTCTTTTTCGCCAGCTCCTCGGTCAGTGTACTCTTCAAATTTAACGGGGACCTGCACACGAACTATAACGTGGTTACCGTGCTGATTGGTGGTGGGCAGGCATGTGTGAATTCAGTTACACACACCCCTCATTATTGCCTTAATAATCAGGGTCGGCATTTCCACAGACACCAAGGAATGAAAGGACATTGACTCCATTTTTATGGCGACGTACAATGATCGTCACCCTCCATGCCCCCTCTGTATCGTTAAGTTTTATGTGCATACATGTATGTGTACTGACAGTGGGTGTTCTCAGGGCGTACATGTATTTTGGGATTTTCTCAAGAAAATCTCTTTTTTTCTGTAATAAATGAGCATAAAGATTGTACATAATGTAAGATACATCCAGCAGCAGTTACATGGAGACGAGGCCTGTGGGGCACGTGCCCCTTCCCAGTTTTCCAGTGCCCCCCCCCCCATGAAAAGCCCTCACGCCCCTAGTGAAAAATTCTGGCTACGTCACTGGTAACATCATCACTTTTTTTAGGGGGAAGAATAAATCCATTGTCATCCTCTGGTTTAAAATTAAAAAAAACAAAACAACAACAACCTGGGCCTACGTATTTATGAAAGATCTGTGAGACCAATCAGAATTGATTCATATTTTTAATTTTCACTTTTTAAATTTTCACTTTAACCTCAATTAATCTCAATTTGGGATTAAAAAAGAAAACGTTTTTGTGGCAAACTTTAATTTTAAGCATGATGTACATTTGTACATTGTGATTGTCAAACTTTACCAACTTTCGAGACCTGAACTGTAATAATGGAGTGGTCGGGTTGGCGTGGTGGTATCTTTCCTCACCGTCCACTTCTACATGTAGGACCCCGGTTCGAATCCCGCCAGAGGCACTGTGTGAATTGGGTTGTTCAGTCCCTACCTGATTGCATAGGTTTTCCCTGGATGAAATCTCTGGGGTTTTCCTCCCACGTCTAAAACTGAAACGTTCGTCCTTGTCTTCTCTCCGTGGAGTTCTTGGCTTAGTATGTGATTAAGTTTGCCTTTCTGAGAATCCTTGGCTTCACAACCAGAAATAACAATGTTTAAAAAATAAATAAATAAATACTGTGAAAGGAACGCTGTATGACATTTCAAAGTTCATCGACCTGTGAATGGATAAATCTACAATGTAGGCTTCACTTGAAACAGGCAATTGTTTTTTGTTTTTTTTTGGCAACTTACAGAAGTCACCAAAAGACACTCCGATTAGTTTTGAGTTTTGCCCGCAGTTGTTTTTCTTACACCGATTGTTCGAGCCTGAATGACCTTTTTTTTTATGGTTCATGTTACATCCTGTAGAGTAAAGACCCCCGAAGCGCTGTTCGGATCAACACGTGATCGTGTATGATTTCCATGGAGAGAGCGTGTGTATTAATAATGGTGTAGTGCGTTGCGCACACTGACAATACACGTTGGTTTTTGTCTGAGCATGCAATCAAAATAAAAAATAGTTAAAGAGGATGGGCCACGCTAAAAGTCTCTCTTTAAAAAAAGTTTGACATCCCTAAATACACCTATTTACCCCGAAAAAACGGTGACAGGATTATAGAATGCGTGGTTATTCGTTTACAAAGGCAGTTTCCAAGCCTCTTTTCATCCCCGCCTCGAGCCAAAATCAGAACAACAGCAGTCGGTGCCTGAAAGTTGTCTCCAGAAATTCTAAAGAATAGTGACTTCACAGGAAGTACTCCTCTGTCAAACGGCTGTTTGTTGTTACTCAGTGAAGCATTGCTCAGTGCAGACCATCCGGGGATTCAGTATTTCCAGTGACGTCATGATTTGTTTGCTGCCTGCAAATATCACTTCTTTTGTCAATTTAATGTCACCAAAGAGAAGTTTGTCCGATGCAATAAACAAGAAAAATAAACAATAACGTCAACATCATCGCGCAACCAACTATAAACCAGCTTTTACATGGTGCTCTGTAAAGGAACAGGTCTCATACTTCAAAACGTAACTACGCATACCTTGCAGGAAAAAAAAACCTGAGCACTTTGAGACGCCCATCGGGTTTGGCAAGGCGTTGTATAAGAAATGCGTATAATTATTACAATAACACATCTGATCTACGGAGAAATTTACAACGTAAATTTCTTTTACTCTCACTGATTTACGGACATGTAGTCCCAACACTCTTATTTTGTGCCATTGGCTAGAGACCCTTCTTTATAATGCATCTTCCACAGTCATGACAACAGTGTTCTCCATCTTTAAAAATTAAAGGTTGGCGCTGGAGTGGTCGGGGGGGGGGGACCAATGCAAAGCAAAATTTTGAGTTAAAATAAAACATTTACGTGTCTGTGCATGTGATCAGAACAGTGCGTCTTCATTTTTGATTTTATGAGCAATCACCCCGGATTAAACAAACCAAACCAAATAAAACAAGCGTGGCGGACGGATTGTAAGCATTGGCGGTGACTTCTTAAACGTGGCAGGTGCCGCAGAAAGCGTGGCGGTTTGCCACGCTTGTTTTACATGTTGGAGAACACTGTGACAATACCCCACAGTCTGGCAACTCAACACTCAAATGGTACCTACAGTCGAGGTGACATTACCAATTGGGTTTTTGTCAGAATTTCAGTAGTCCCTTTTTTTCAGAGGGGCTGTGTAGCGTGTGTCATTGTGATTATAGCAGGCTTGTGGCTGTGCATGGAAAGATGAACTCTCACCCACATATTGTCACCGTTTTAATGAGCAGCTACTTATCTTTAAGTGTTAAGTGCGCGGGAATAACGTTTTTGAGATAATCAACGTTGAAGTTTTGTTTGCGTTTAAAACATCATTCCACAGGTAAAAAAAGTACTATTTTTCTTCAATGCGATGTTAAATGACACTCAAGTACATAATGGTACCTATAGAATTGTATTTTTTACATGGAGAAATGCTAAAATATGATTAACTAATAAAGTTAAGTGGCTGTTCGTGAAAGCTAAAAATCGCCTCTTTGAACATGGAATATAAAGATAAGTGGCTGTTCGTGAAAGCTAAAAATCGCCTCTTTGAACATGGAATATAAAGATAAGTGGCTGTTCGTGAAAACGGTGACGATATCTCCACACGCGCACGCTTGCGGTCAAATCACAAAGGGTGCCGTCTTTGCCAAACTGTGATGTGACCGCCGGCGCGCACTCCCACTTAGTAACTGGGTTATTCCATTTTACTCCTACAATCATGATGACACGGCCCCTTTAAGTTGCAAAGATGAAATGCTCTGCATCATTAGGTCATGCTGTCCTGACAGAGACACTGTGTAAATCGTGAATGACGTGGTTTTTTTTTGTCCATGTCTTTGTGTACAAATCCTTGCACTGCCAGGGTCCCAGCAATGGTGGCATGCTGGCGCGCGTACAAGCTAAAAAGGATTGGTCCGTGTAAAGTGTTAGAGAAATATATCATCAAATTTTTTTGACTTGAAATGCAGGTGGAGTTTGAGGAGTTCTTGCAGGGGAAGTCTATGGAGCAATACTTCATCAAGGAATGTGACGCCATGAAATCACCAATGGACCTAAACAGTAAGGACCTTTCAGTATCAAGGGACTGTGCAAGTCTAGCGCCCGTATCGAAAAACGAGAAATCTAAAGTCTTTTTTACTGAAACCAAATCTTCTTTGGAAACTATATTTACACAAAATTCTTGAAAATAAAAAATACTCATGGCACTTTTTTTTTTATAAAAACAATTTTTTAAATTTGGTATAATTCAAACATTTTGTTAAAATTAATATTGAAACGAAGTTTCACCTGGGGATGAGGATGCTTGTTCAACCTTGATGATTCTAGACCGCTGTTGTCTGTA
The DNA here is from genome assembly GCA_911728455.2 of Marthasterias glacialis. Lineage (NCBI taxonomy): Eukaryota > Metazoa > Echinodermata > Asteroidea > Forcipulatida > Asteriidae > Marthasterias > Marthasterias glacialis. The sequence continues at coordinate 2,936,170 of OU452240.1, forward strand.
TGTACATTTATACTGGTTGAAGACGCAGGATCATCTCCATTACCTGGTGTCAACCACGTGCTGATAAAATTCAGCAGGTCCTACCAAATGTGGCCATAACTTTTTTTCAGTGGACCAAAAAAGCCAAGATTCCATGTAATCCTCACCCCTGGTATACCCCACAAGCCTGTAGACTTTCATTGGCCAGACCCTAACCACTGCTGAGTAAGGAGTGTTGAAAGACAGCAGCCACCTGTCTCCGTGCAGTAATTGATTGACCTTGTGCTAAGGGTCATTGGCACAAGGCGGTATGCACTTTGTGAAAACAACTTGCGGCTGCACACTGATCGTAAGTAACACAAGTCTAAGTCTTGACTGGCACTCCAATTCACCCACATGGTCATTTAGTGTAGCTTTGGGCTTGCATAGGGGGGTTATTGACCTAAAAGACAGGGTGTTGATGAAAAATCAGCTTGTGGATCCACCTCATAAAATGTTCATTGTGGAGGACCCGAGGGTTTTACCTGACAGCCGTTTTCGTGGCACAAAAGATCACAGACATATTCATGTACACACGTACAACGTGGAACAAGTCGCCCTTCTCACTGTGGGAGATACCCAACGGCTATTTTTTTCCCGATGAGCTTGTATCTTTAAGCCCCCTTTCCCCCCCCCACCCCCTCTTTTTCTTCTCCAATAGGTATGAATGGTCTTCAGATGTGGTGTTCCGTTGTAACTCAGACACTGGCTGTTTACATCAAGAGAATCGTCACATTCTGCAAATATATCCCAGGTGAGTTGGACTTCAACAACTTGAGCTGGACTTCAACAACTTGAGCTGGACTCAATTTGGAGTCTTCTCAAGAGTGTTTCAAAGCCAGGTGCACCTTTGCAATACTTGCCGTTTCGAGTAAGATAAATCAAATTTGAATATTTGACCCAAATTCCATAGACTTTAATTGTACACATTTTTTTTTTTTTTTCAAGACGGCACTTTGGTAACTTCTAAAACTCATCTCCTTTTAAAAGTGGGCACATACAAAGACATCATTCTAAAGGTGTGCATCCACAAGTGACGTCATGATGGCGTCATTTAGAATCACGTGACACAAACTTAAAGCCTCAGCTCAACATTGGTAAACTGTCTGTAAATGCTTCCATTCTTTGCACAAATCAAGATACTTGTAATAAAACCAACCTGTGAAAATGTCAGCTCGATTCATTGTTTCGTTTGCGAGAAAACAGTAAACATGCATTCAGCATTTTTGTATGCAGTCCTATAGGCAGAGTTTTCATCTCAATGAGACGAAAACTAATTTTTGATCTTACTTCATTTATTCTATTAAAAACGATAACACTTCAGGCAGAAATATTTCAGGGAAAGTTTTCTGACATCACAATTTTCAAACAATGTAAATCTGTGAACATTTATGTTTTTCTTCTAACCAATGTTGAGCTGGGGCTTTAAAGATGTATTTTTGACGAGAGAACTACAAGTCATTCTGATCTGGCTGAAATTTGGCATCCGTACAAACTGGGATGTGTTACTTTAACAAATTTAACTGCAGTCGTCACCATGTCACCCCGTATGTGGTTTTGAACATCTCATATCGAGGGAACTACAAGCCTGGTCTCTGGCTGAAACTTAGTACTGGGACGACTTTTCGGTGGGAACCGAGCTGACGTCATGTACATGTAGTTGATTGTATTGACAATCTTTCCATTAGGATTTGCAATTTTGGGCCAGCCTGGTCAGCTTAGTTGTGGATCAAAGGAGGCCCAATTTCATGGTCCTGCTTTTATCGCGGATTTCTGCGCTCACAGCTCTCAGTAAGCGCGTGATTCTGTAGGCCGTAAGCACAGAATTCCACAGTAAGCAGGATCAGGAACTTGGGCCCAGCAGTGGATTTCACAAAGCGCTAGGACTAGTCTTATCTCGAGTTAGGACGAGTAACTAGTCCTAACTTATAGGACTTGTCATTAGTTAGGACTATGTCCTAAGTTAGGACTAGTTTTGTGAAATCCACCCCAGGTCTGTTTCAGAGCCTGAAAGATTCCAGTTCCTTACCCACAGGGTTTGCGATGTTGGACCAGCAGGACCAAATGGTTCTCATCAAAGCGGGTTTGTTTGAGATCCTCACGGTTCAAGACAGCATCGAGCTGGTCTTGTACAACGCCTTCCGCCTCAACAGCGAGATACTGATCACGAGGTTCAACATGCTCAAGTTCATGCCTGAGGAGCTCGTAGAGTCGCTGTATGACTTCGCCCAACGGCTTCACCGTCTACGGCTAACGATGACGGAGCTGGCGTTACTATCTGCCGTTGTCCTGTATGCTGATGGTAAGTAATATAAAACAAACAATTAGCCTGGTCATAGCCTGCGCAGTAACACTAGTCCAATTAATGTGGGCGATTCGCAACACAGTGCACCCTCTACAGGAGGGGCCATTTTCACTGTGTGGATCATGTGAAAAGGTCGTCAAGTTTCTTGTCAACTCACAACATTTTAAAGCTTTGACAGGTTATTTTTCAGGGTTTTGTTCCCCCCCCCCCCAAAAAAAAGACAAACAATTTAATAATATTTGTATTTCTCATGAGAAACATTTTACATAGTATTAAAAATTCCTTTGTAACAGATCGAGAGAATCTGGTTGACCGAAAGACCGTAGCTGCCATGCAAGCTAAGCTCTTAATGGCCCTCAAATTGGAAGTCCAGCGCAACCATCGGTCGGACCCTCACATGTTTGCCAAGGTCTTACTCCGTCTCCCCGAGCTCCGCACCGTGGACAATCTCCACACCCAGTTCATTATGAAGTTACAGGTGGGTGTCGGCAGCTCTGATCTCCCAATCCCCGCCCTGTATAAAGAGGTTTATGATCTTGGGATAACGACCTTCCGGAAGGATGCCCTGAATGTGGATGACTCTATCAGGATTAAGAAAGAGGCCAAGGACGAAGAGGATGGCGACCAGGAAGAAAGAGAGGAGGCGGAGCAGGAGGGGGAAGAGGTGGAGGACATGAAGTGGGACCAGGGCCAGAGGGACCTTGAGCGGATCGCCCTGGTCGGACTGAACGGGAGGGCGGGGTTTGGGAAGAACAAAGAAGCAGAGAACGGAGAGCAGTGCTGACAGCAAGGATGAGATGGGACTGGAGCAGCTAGATCAGAAGTTCTTGGCAGATCTGTTTTGGGTGGTAGAGCCTTCATGTTTATTAGATGTACAGAGGCAGAGCAGATCTGAGAGCCACAAGAGAGGGTGACCTTTACTTTGAGTAACCTTGACCTTTTCAAGAAAGCGAGATTGATCTTCAAAGAATGAGGAGTCGACTCTATGTTTTTTCAAAGCGGCCTTGGCTGACCCGTTTTCAGTGTTGATCCCCTGTTGCGTGTACATTTACTTTAACCAGTTGGCGCCGGAAATCTTCCTTTTTTTTTTCCCGTCCAGCCTGACGGGATTTTTTTTTTTTTTTCGGAACTGCCGGAATCATTTTCCTTTTTGAGAGTGCAGCTGGCACAAAGAAACTCTGACTTGACAAAACCAAGCGAACAAAGATTCTCTTTATAGCATTGGGAATTTTGATTTCTCCAGCGAGAAATTGTCAAAATACATGCACCGTTAATTGCAAAACCTCGGCTGTTTTTTTTTATAATTTTTTTATGGGAGTCGCCAGACACACAAGGCCTGTAAACCACTCGAGGTGTGGGCTACAAATCAGCTATTTTCCCAGGGGCCTTTGCCACCTACTCCTGGGGCTGAAACAGAGTTACCCCCTTTACAGTCCGTATAAGGATGTAGGCTTGGGTATCATCCATTAGAAACCTGGCTGGTAGAGCAGAAAGCTCTACCTCCCCAACTTAAAGCTACAGCTGAGGAATGGTTCTAAGTCCGGAACCAAGGCTGTATCCTTGGCTCACTCTGACTTATCTCCACTGAGCCGAGCTACGGTGAATAAACCGGTGGAAGCGTCTCGTCCCCTGATAATCCTCTTCTTGGATTAAAAGGACATAGGTCCGGGATCGGGGATTACAGAATTTACCCCTGCATAATGGTCAAAAATCTGTGAAATATTCAAGACCATGTTTCCTCTTTGTGTGGGTAAAACGTAGCTTTTTTACGGTCAGTAGTGGAATGTCCTGCTGACCTTTGGAGTGGCTCTCAGTTTTGGGCACCAGACTGCACAGACTTCCAATGAAATGTACATCTAATCAGATCCAATGCCTTGCAGCAGGAAAACAAACGGCTCAAATACATTTTGACTTTTGTTTCGAAAGCAGTTGTGTTATTGAATTTGTAAAACTGTATTCATCTGAAATATGAAGAAGAAAAACGTTATGGGTATGATGGGTAGATTTGTATAGTAATTAATAGCTCACTTATAAGTAAATTATAAGATAAAAAAATAATCTAAGACGAGGGAAAAGACATGTACATGTACGTGATTTTTTATACGAAGATCTGCCAAGTTGAATTGGTCATTCACTTAATCTTCCATCAACAGTATTGTCAGGTACATGTACCTCCTTTGTGTAAATTAAAAAAAAAAAAAAAAAAAAAAAAAAAAAATATATATATATGATTTTTTTCTTCCTTGAACTGAAATTATAAACATTTGTGTATATCATCAGAAAATATGTATTTTGAAATTTATACAGGAAAATCATTTTGAAATACTATTTTGAGTGTGTGTGCCATGATCGGTGGAAAATTTTGTACAAGTTGGATCATATGGAAGGCGGTTTGGGTTATAAATTGAACAAGGTTTGGCGGGAAAAGTTAACGATAGATACTTCCCACTTGACCATTTACTCAGTGATCAAGGCGGCCTTCGCGAGCGTTGATGGTGTTTTTTGTGAACGCTCAACTATGGGTAAAATACTGGGTGCGGCATGCGAGAATTGCATCAAATTCCTTCAAATTCCTTGTGTGATTGGCTGCATAGACAAATTAGAATGCTTGACGCTGCTCAAAGCCAAAACCACAAGCAGGCCTCGATCTTCAGAAAAATGGGGGCAGGCCTTTGCTGGCCAAATCAGAGAAATTGTACAAGGGCATGCTGGCCAAGTTGGTAGTGACAGTGCAATTTTTCTGAAGGGCATGCTGGCCAACTCGACAGGGCATGAGGCCAATGGCCTCGGTGGCCTCGGTTAAGATCAAGGCCTGCACAAGTTGTCCTTAAAGATGGCGTCTGCCGGGAACGATATATTGCTCTGTGAATGGCTGTATCCAGACCCCTTGCGTATGACGTCACAAGGTCAGGGGTCAGAGAATGAGCCCTGTCATTGGCTGAGAGTCTCGCCTGGCACGACTTTTTCCGTTGCTTGACCTCAGTGATGGTGGTGGTGTATGCAATGGGTCTGTTTGCGATGCCGCAAGCCGATTAGAAATACAATACTACCAACAGGGTATAATTTGTTTATTCTGTAATGTGATTTTTTTGTTTCCTTCTTCGCAAACATGAATTAGTCATCTTGATTGTATATAATTTTTTTTTGACAATTTTGGAGCATGTTACTCTGTACATATTTATATATAGATGTACCAATATGTGTTTGTTCAATCCATCTCAGCAGTAAACGTGATTCGATCACGAAAGGGAGGTTCGTAGCTACATTTTGAAAAAAACAAGTTACACGCTCTCCGAATGCTCTTTGTTGATTTACCTTTATTATTTCGACCACATTATTAAGATTACTAGATTGGAAAGGAACAATTGAAAAGCTAATTTTGATCATTGATTTGTGGGCTAATTAATGACACCAAAACACCGGGCATTTATTAGTGGCTGTTTTAAACCAGATATCACAGTATTGCTGTACATCTGTTCATCCACAGTGAGCATGTCTCAAGCTCTCAACTCCTTTAGAGTATGCAGCACCGGCAACCAAAATGGTCGTAAAAGTTACCGTTTTCATCATACATGTCCTTGTAGGTACCCAGTTATCCCAAAATGTCTTGCCCAAGACACGTGTGCACGTGTTTGTACCTCAAATTTAAGAAATCACCTGTAAAAAAAAAAAAAAACCCAAAACCAGCTCATATTTTGTCTGTTTGTAAGGGATGGTGCGTGCACATTCATATTGGGCTTATTCTGATTGCAGCAATCAAAATAAGCAACAGTGATGTGTGGTGTCGTCAAATGCTATTTTTTTTTTTTTGACTTTGACAGAATTTCAGATGGAACTATTTCTCCGGAGGTAGAAAATGGTACATTTGAAAAGAATGTTTGATTTGGCACATAATTGGTACAGAATGGGTGCAGATTTGGTACAGAATATGTGCAGAGTTGGTACAGAATGGGTGCAGAGTTGGTACAGAATGGGTGCAGAGTTGGTACAGAATGGGTGCAGAGTTGGTACAGAATGGGTGCAGAGTTGGTACAGAACGGCTGCAGAAATTGGTAAAGAACGGGTACTTCAGTGATGCCTACCATTTTTTGTGATTTAATTAACTTATTAAATTGTGTATATACGTTCATGTACATCTATTGCTGTCAGTTGATTAAGTGCCCATTACATTAATCATTACACTCTACATCTTTGGGTGCGTTTTTCGCGGTCGTAACCAACAACTGTTTCGGTTGAATTGGCCGTCGGTTAACCGCTGGTCAATAACCGAAACAGTTGTTGGTTACAGTCGTGAAAACCCACCCTATGTCACAATGTACATTGGCATGTGTACAATCTACAGTGTACTCTACAGCTATTTCATGTAGACTTTGTAAACTTATGTCTTACGAGTATTTCCCCCCTTAAGCTTTTTGAAACCCCTTATTAGTTCATCAGGTAAGGTAGTGAAGGTACTTTACTTTGCTAAAGAAACCACTGCACTGAAGTGCTTCTGGTAGTAGTACCTCAGTGTAATAATTTTCACAAAAGTGCTGTTTCTGTGCTCCGAACCATGATAAGGTAAAGCTATTAATATTGAAAAGACCACTGCTCCAGTAAGCTTACCCTTTTTCTAATCCAGATGAGGAACAGCACTGTACTATTGACAAAACTGCTCCAGCATGCTTACTCGTTTTGAATCAAGTTAAGGTACAGCACTGTAATATTGACAAAACGGCTGCCCCAGTATGCTGACTCTTTTGAATCGAGATGAGGTACAGCACTGAATTTATTGAAACCGCTGGTCCAGTTTTCTAACCTGTTTTGAATCGAGATAAGGTACGGTTTGAATTACTGGCAAAACGGCTGCTCCAGTATGCTCACCCTTTTTGAATCAAGTTAAGGTACAGACTGCACTACAGAAAAAAAATGCTGCTCCATTATGGTTACTCGTTTTGAATCAGGATTTATAAGGTATGACTAATATTGACAAAACTGCTGCTGCAGTATGCTCACCCTTTTTGAATCAAGTTAAGGTACAGACTGCACTACAGAAAAAAAAATGCTGCTCCATTATGCTTACTCGTTTTGAATCAGGATTTATAAGGTATGACTAATATTGACAAAACTGCTGCTGCAGTATGCTCTCCCTTTTTTAATCAAGTAAAGTTACAGACTGCACTACAGACAAAACCGCTGCTCCATTATGCTTACTCCGTTTTGAATCAAGATTTATAAGGTATGACTACTATTGACAAAACTGCTGCTGCAGTTTGCTTACTCATTTTGAATCAAGATATTGTACAGCAGTGATGTTGATTAAACCACTGCTTTTGTTGTACAATGTACTTACTCTCTTTGAATCAAGATAAGGTTCACCTTTTTTTTTAGTGTCGACAAAACCGCTACTTCTGATATGTTTACTCGTTTTGAATCAATATAAAGTACAATGCTACCTCTTTTAAATCCATATCGGGTGTGCTCTACTTGTTTCTTGTTTGCTTCGCATCAAGACAAGTCATTGCATCGTAATGCTGAGTTAATGCTGCATAGTGGATGTTTACTCCTTTTGAATCAAGACAAGGCAAAGTAAATAATGTGGACAAAACCACTGCTGTTTCTGTGCTTACTCTCTTTGAGTCAAGAGATAAGGTACATCATTTTAACATTGACAAAACCGCGCTTTTTCTGGGGCATTGACTCCTTTTGGCACAGTAAATAATGTTGACAAAACCACTGCTGTTTTTGTGCTTTTACTCTCTTTGAATCAAGATAAGGTACATCGTTGTAATGTTGACAGAACCACTGCTGTTTTTATGCTTACTCTCTTTGAATCAAGACAAGGTACATCGTTGTAATGTTGACTAAACCACTGCTGTTTTTATGCTTACTCTCTTTGAATCAAGATAAGTACATGGTTTTAATGTTGACAAAACCACTGCCCCGGTATGCCTCCTCTCTTTGTATCAAGAAATGGTACAGCATAATGATATTGAGGAAACTAAACTCATTCAGCCCCATTATGTGTATTGCTCTGTTCAAACCAAGAGAATGGTTACTTTAGTATTTGGTCAATTTGGCAAAATCACTGCTTTCAACACTCTCAATATAACCAAACAGTTGTATGTACTGTGGTTACATTTTTAGGGACAGTATTTAACACTGGCTATGCCCTGTACGAAATATGTGTAATGCCAATCCCCTCTATTTTTTGGGTGTTCGGACACAAGTCCGAAGACCCTCTGTTTTTGTTCGGTTTTTTTTTTTTTTACTTCTCCTTCTTCTTCTTCTTCTTCTTCTTCTTCTTATGCCTGAAGATTGTCCGCTAACAAAAACACACTTTCTAAGCTTGTATGAACTTGAAACTTCACACATAGTTAGATACTCATTAGGACACGAAACCGTTTGAGTGACGTCATGATGACGTCATCGGGTGTCGAATTACGTTAAATCAAAGTTTATTATTAAAAAAAATCATAACTCCTAAAGTACACAATGGAATTTTACAATCTATACATCATCGGAAAGGTCTTTAAAAAATAATTATATGTCTCACAGAGATGACCCCAATTTGACCTTGTCTTCCGGTTCAAACCGGAAGTTGAAGCAAAAAATGCTTAAAAAGTCACAATTTAAGTTGTGGAGTCAATATGAAACAGAATTTGGACATGGTTTCAGTGTACGAAATAAAATGTAGTTTATGACCTTTGAAAATATAACATTGATGACGTCATCAAATGTTACAGTTTGTTACGACGACGAGTTTAAAAATAAGAATTTTTTTTATTTCAAACTTTTTCAAGCAAACTACATGTTGCATTTTTTAGTAATAGATAACGACTATAAAAGCCTAATTGTGAAATTTGAGCAAAATTGGCCGTTGCATTACGAAGTTAAATTAAGGTGAAAAGTGCCGTTTTTAGCGCGATCGCCGATAGAGTCTGTACGGTTACCTTACTGTATTGCACCTCGTGCGTCTGCACTATAGGCTTTTACAGCATGCTGTGTATCACATACACGCAACAAGTCAGGTCTTGTCACAGTTCATCGAACTTTGCGGTGTGTTGTTAAGTTCTGTGTGTGTGTGTAATAATGGCGACGCAAAGAAAAACTGTTAAGTGATGCCAAGTTCAGTGTGGAAATGTTTCCCTTTATGTCATTCTGGTGGCTTAATTGTGACAGGGAGAGGAAGAGGAGACTTTACTGAGACGATCACATGCTCACGTGAGTTGTTTGATGTATAATTATGGAGAAAATGCAATTGACAAAATGATCGTCTTTCGTATACCGATCACGTACGTGCTTACGTACGATAGTCACAAGTGTGCAACAGCGGGGCCAGAGACTCTTTACCCCTGCGAGAGTTGTTGTCGGGATACGCTGAGTAAAACTGTTCAAAAATGAAAATTAAAAAGTAACGTCATCGCTTCTTTAAATGTCCCTGTATTTCTTTAGCTGTGCACACTTGTGTTTGTGATGTTTATCAAAGTGGGGTAGTTTTTATAAAACTTTGGAACTTTTTAACACAGATAATGAGCTCAGAATTTGAATCTGTCAAATGTCAGATTGACTGTACAGAATGGGACCGTTAATTTGATATAGCGCCATCAACGGTCACTAGCAATACACACTTTTGTTTATTGACACCGCATAGATGCCGAACAAAACAGAGGGCAGCAAGGGTTAATGTTTTGATAAAAGGCAATATGAATAGTATTTTGAACACACAACCTGGCGGCAGCCAATTGCACTGCGTGGAAAAGGAACACTTTGTAAAGCACGAAAACATTGTTTTTCCTGGCAGTTAAAATCAAAAAGGTAACTTGTTTTTCCTCCAGGAGTCGACTTACAATAAATGTATGCGGTTCTTTATAGTTCTTAGTGACCTGAGTTGACCTCGCTTCCTGCCCAAACCGGAAGTCCCCAAGAAATACATATGATAAAGCTCTTTTTAATTATTTTCATATTCATTTTTATTAAATCAAAGTTTATTATTTCAAAAAATCATAACTCCTGAAGTACACAATGAATTTTTACAGTCTATACATCATCTGAAAGGTCATTCAAAAATGCGTAATAGCTTTACATACATGACCCCAATTTGACCTTGTCTTCCGGTTCAAACCGGAAGTTCAAGTATTCAAAAATTCATAATTTAAGAAGTTTTTATTATATAATCACAAATCTTACATCAGATTGTAGGTTAGGGAATGTCCTTCTATGTTGCACATTGCGTGACCTTTGTGACCTCTACTTCCGGAAAAACCGGAAGTAGCTCCTCATTCAAAAGTTGTCAGAGGTAGGAACAATTCTTTCACCAAGTACAAAGGTTAGGGAGGATCCTTCTCTGTTGCACATTGCGTGACCTTTGTGACCTGTACTTCCGGTCAAACCGGAAGTAGCTCTTTATTATAAAATGGTAAGAGCTAGGAACATGATTCTTTCACAAAATACCAAGGTTAGGGAGGATCCTTCTCTGTTACATTGTGTGACCGTTCTGACCTCTACTTCCGGTCAAACCGGAAGTAGCTCTTTATTTAAAAATGGTTAGAGCTAGGAACATGATTATTTCACGTAATACCAAGGTAAGGGATGACCCTTCTCGGTTGCAATTTGCGTGACCTCTATGACCTCTACTTCCAGTGAAGCAGAAAGTAGCTCCTCATTAGAATAATGCTAAGAGCTTGGAACATGATTTTTTTCTCCATTACCAAGGATATGGAAGACATACTTCCCTTGCACATTGTTTGACCCCTTTGACCTCTACTTCCGGTCGAACCGGAAGTAGCCCCTCATTTAAAAGTAAATAGAAGTAGGAACATGATTTTTCCTAGAAATATCAAACTAAGGGAAGGCCTTTCTTTGTGAAACATTCAATGACCTTTGTGACCTCTATTCCGGTCAAACCAGAAGTACTTCTTCATTTAAAAATGCTAAGAGCTAGGAACAAGATTCTTTCACCAATTACTAAGGTTAAGGAAGGCCTTCTCTGTTGTACATTGCTTGACCTCTTTGACCTCTAATTCCGGTCAAACCGGAAGTAGCTCCTCATTTAAAAATGGTTAGATGTAGGAACAAGATTCTCTCACCCAAAACTAAGGTTAGGGGAGGTCCTTCATTGTTCTCCTCATTTAAAGGTAAATAAATGTAGGAACATGACTGATGTTCTTGAAGTCCTAATCAGATATTATTTCATAAAGCAATATTTCATGTTTCTATTTTCAAAATATTTTAGTTGTGTTAACTTTATTTATATCAAATAACAAATCTATCCGAACACCCAGTTTTTGTTCTTGGAACAAAAATTTATGTCTAGTTTTTATCTATGTTTACCCTAAAGTTAACTAAAATTACCCAGTCAGTTTCCTTTGTGGTCTATTACTTGATATTTTGAAGTAAGAAAGTCGCATCCCCTTAAAGACGCCCACTCGTCAACGCGGGACAAACGAATTCGCGCCTCGAAAGATCACCTTTGACCGGCGCACGCGTTGTAGGTGAACTATAGTACGGGTACATGAGCGTTTTTGAGCCACAGAAATAGTCGTCGGGTAAGGGTGACGAGCGGGCGTCTTTAAGGTGATCGCTCTACTGCTGTTTCCAAAGTTGTATTGTAAACTTGGGTGTGATCTCTGGTTGTAGGGCAGTTTCAGAGTGGCACCCCAAACAAAGATATTGAACAAAAATAGTGAGACTGCCAACATTAGGGCTAGGTAGCTCAGTTGGTAGAGCGCTGGCAAGTTAATTCGGAGGTCGCAGGTTCAAATCCCGTTCTAGTCAATATTTTTCTTTGTTCACCCCAAAGTCTGAATTCAGATTACAAAGTCGGTTTCCCCCGTGTGGTTTATTAAAATGTAAAATGCTACTTTTGGTTTGAAATTGCAAACAACAATTCTACAAACAATGACTTGCAGTCAAGGCATACACAAGTTCAAAGCCGACTTCCAAAACTTGTTTTTTTTTATCTACAACTTTGACTTTCACAAAGGTCATTCTAAGGTCATGGTGATGTGTTACAAACTCGTTAGTCATGGGCCAATACAGGCCTAAAATAGAGTTGAATTAATCCGGCTTCGACACTGCTGGGGTTTATGCTTGAGGAATGTTTGGAGATTGTATTATTATTGTGCCTTTTTATGATTATTTTTTAGCAAATTCTATTTGTTTGTGTTTTTGTTTTACTCATCTGGAATGATTGTGCGATACCTTGCCATAACTGAGAATATTAAAGGTTCAAGGTAAAATATAGGAGTGGTAAAGCTGATAGTGCAGTTACTTTCCGTGATTCAATATGTACATAAAAAAATATATATGAAAATTTGGGCTCAATCCGTCGACCGAGTCGGGAGAAAATAGTGAGAAAAAAAGGAGAAAAGAAAAGAAAAGAAAAAAACATACACACTTTTCAGCATGCAAACACATTGTCCTTAATTTTGATTGTTACAACCACAATTAAAATCGGGGTCTTCAAATTCTATTTTCTCGACTTTGTACAGTATTTCAGACGGAAATATTTCTATGGAATATTGGTGCTGGTATGAACTTCATAATCAGTCAGCTTTCAGACTGATACTAATAAAAAAAAAAAAAAATTTGGATGAATACCAATCCTGTACTCTACCTTTAACTGCGCATGACAAAAACAGGTACATGTATTTTTGCTCATGAAACCCCCAAATGATGACCAAAAGGTGACCATAATGCACATATAAATCAAGTCTTAATGATGTGTTTAGTAAAAAAAAAAACATCTTTTTTTTTCCTTTGGAAACAAATATTTCGTACTGTCACAGGACGCCCTGCTTTTGAGAAGCTTGCTATTGAGGTTCAGTACTCCTGAGTTAAAGATAAATGAGCCGTGCCCAAGCCGATTTCACCTTGAAAATTGAATCCAAAAGTTGAATTGCTATGTTTTTACTTTCAAATGAGATATTGAACCCCCCAAAAATTAATAATAATCCATCAACGAATAATGACAGTGATTTATTCTGTCTGTCTGTCTAGGTGCCATCTCCTGCCAGGAGGTTGGCTGCCGTGGTTCTCCGTAGGGTGCGGTCTTGTGATGTCCTCACACACTCCATGTAATGCATCCCTGTCCATTCCCTGACATTTGTGGTCCACATAAGGCGTTGTCGTCCCCTCTTCCTTGTCCCTTCTACTTTGCCCTCCATAATTTGTCGTTGTATAGCTTGTCAGATCTTATAATGTGCCCAAAATGTTTGCATTTCCTGCTTTTGATTGTATTCAGAAGAGTTCTTTTTTCTGATACTATTTGGAGAATTTCTTTATTTGTTTTTCTGTCCACCTGTGACACACGCAGCATTCTGCGAAACACCCACATTTCAAAGGCTTTATTAAAACGGTGAACTATTGTGTGGAGCACAGTAAATAAACTCCGCTCGCTGCCTGCGCGATTTCAGCCGGTCGCTTTGCGACACAGAGACAAAACGCAGGCGAAATGACGCTGTTTAATAACAGCTGACTTCTGGGTACCAGCAGCGGGCATGCCCGGGCGGACGCATTTTCTCGTATAGGGTAAATGGCCGGGATAATCGCTTCAAAAAATAATATTTTTTATAGCCATCAGCGAAGTCCAAACGGGATGCGTTCGTTCCAAAATAACATGCTCTTTAAATTCCGTTCGTTGGAATTAATTCATTTTCAAGGTAAAATCGGCTTGAGCACGGATCATACATCTTAAAAAGCCTTAGTTTGTCGGACTTTTGGTTGCACAATCACTTCTGTGATTGGTCAATACAGCAAAGGCGGAGTATAACGGATTGTAGAACGAAGGAATCTGAACATTCTTGTCATGGGATTTGAACGTGTCGGGCTTTTGTCTGGCATGGACCGTTCCGGCTTTGGCAACAAGCCCCGCCCACACACATCATTAGTTTATGTACGTTTACACTGCACGTGACCAAATGGCGTGATCCAATTGGTCAATGTGCACAGTTTGATTGATAGGCCGGAATTGTCTATTGAGCGCAGTCGCAGGCTCTGATTGGTCAATGCATCGAAGAGGTGGAGCTTAACGGATCAGTGTAGGCCTATTACTTTAGTAAGTTTAAGTGTTTCGTTTGCATTACATGAAATAAAAATAATGGAATAACTGAAATAAACCAGCTGCATTATGTCACTGCTTGCAGGTTATGTACATGTACATCAAACTCCATTACTTCAAGCCAATACTCTTTTTTAAATGAAGTAATCCTGTTAATAAGTGCTGACGTTTTGGAGCCGGAAGTGCTGCATAACGAAAGTTGACGTACATGTATAACATTCGTTTACATTACACTTCCGGCTTCAAAACGTCATCACTTACCAACAGGGTGATAGCTTTGTTCTGTTATAATTTACAGACTCCTATGGGTCTTGTCACACAATGGCATTTGTTGTCGTTTTACAGGCAACTTAATTTGAGGCGTCCAATTTCACTGCATTCAAAATGAATGCTACGATTCCACCACCACAAGAGGACATTTTTTTGCAGTTGTTTATTACCTGTCCGAGAACAGAAATTACATGAAAATCAAAATGTGAAATGTTCTTGCTTGTTTCAGATTGCCTGGAACACATTGATTGGCTGTAAATTGCCTTGTGTGACACAGCCCTGACAAACCATGCTGCAATTTCATTTTTTTGTGTGTGTAAACAAACAAAAGTACAGACCTTTCTTTTGTTGATAAACAAACTGACCTGGTTGGCATGGACGGCCAAATGTAGCAAAATATTCAAGTCTTGTCAACCGACGTTGTGATCAAATTCAACATTTTTTTGCAAATTTTGTGTTTGAAGAAAATACATCCCATTATTGGTTGGTTTGTTTCCAACAAATTTTAAACAATCTTTGAATGTTTGTGTAAACATTTTTGCAAACTGTGATTATCTGTTGTTACTTTGCATTGATGGCTCCCCGTAGTTTCTCCATCTTGGTTATGGCTCCCCGTAGTTTCTCCATCTTGGTTGGCAAAAACTCGGGCTGTGACGTTGCAAAAGAAAGGTCTACGTATCGTCGTGTGCCGGGAGGGACCTAAGCATTTACTGTCCAAAATTGTGTTTCAAGAGGACCATGGATCGAGGAATAATTCTGTCCACCATGAGAAGACCGAGTCTGAAAGTTTGGACGTTTTTCTGCCATTTGTGAGTCTCTGCAGGAAAGTTAAGATTCCGCATGGAAATGGAGAACAAACAAAACAAGTCTTTGGAGTAATTCTAGCAACAAAATTTACAACAGTCATATCGTGCTTTCAATCAAAAGAACAATCGTATTGCTTGTGACCTTCTGCTTGGGCAAACAAGAGTTGTTCTTTTGTGCCCAGAAAAATTGGTTGAACAGTCGTCCGGCATTCGCTTAGGCACACGACGATACAATACATGGTATTATAAACGTACATTGTGTACGCTGAATATTATAATAGTGTGAACAAAATATATATGTATATATATGTATATATGTATATATATTTTGCAAGTTTTATCTACTGCCTGTGAGCAGGTTTATTTGTAGCCTCTTTCTTTCTCTCTGTCCCTCTGCATTTTGGTCTCCCTCGTGAGAATCTTAATCTGAAATGGAATTTAGAGTGTCCCACGGTGACTTAAAGGCTTTGCTGTGATTGATAATAACCGCTGTGGTAAACAACTGATATCAACTTGTCTGGATGTATTTTGCATGTCTTGAAAGCACAGGGACGTTTTTAAAGTGGATGATGCACCATTTGGGTCAGAATTTCAAAGCAGGTTCCTTTTAAAGCATGCAGATTTCATGCAAATTTTTCCTAGAAGTGAATTCAAAATCAAGCTCAGAAGAGACTGGCTACATCAGCACTATATGTAGCATGTAAATGTACACTGGTCGTGACCCGCGTTTATAAGTTAATCTGCTCACCTAGGAAGGACACCGATTTCTATGAAGCTGACAAGCCGGAAATATTGCTGAAATGATTTATCTGCTAAGCAGAAATTACAGGGAACAATCATGACGATGCATTTCTGCTTACCAGATAACATTTCTGCTCTACCAGAAAACATTTCTACGCAGTAGATAACATTTCTGCTTAACAGATAACATTTCTGCGTTGCAGATAGCGTTTCTGCTTAGCAGATACTGGTAATCTTTCTGCTTAGCAGATAACATTTCTGCGTTGCAGGTATTATTTCTGCTGAGCAGATCACATTTCTGTTCAGCAGATAACATTTTTGCTTAACGGTCTCACGGTGATGTTGAGTGACAATTTCAAAGGAACCAGTGGTATATTTATACGCGTCACAAACTCCTGCAATTTTGATGTTCTCTGCTTTATTTGTCAGGGCTTAGGCCTCGGGTAGCTTCATCTCTTCAAAGCTCACTCAGAATAACCAGCTGATTTAAAATGTTAAAATTTAAATGTTTAAAAATTCTCGAGACATCTGGAGAATTACACTTGCCAGAAGTACCATTGTAGTTGAGAAATCACGGCTCACGGCTGTTTTAACAAATACCAAAATAACCTTGCATAAAAGAAGATAGTTTGGCGGCAGTGCGCGTCCACTGATAGAACCTTGCCCACGCACTTATTCATTAAAAACAACCGAAGATGTGTGCATTATCAAGTTGGGTAAACGTTGGTGGGGAAAACTGATTGCGAAATATATTGTTCTTTACAGGTCAATGTATACAATATAATTAGTATACATAAGGTCAGGTTGGGTAAAGGTTTTCTAAGTCAAAAACTTGTGTAACAACAAACTCGTTCATGTAGGTTCATACAGTTATTTGGTATGGAGACGAGATGTGACATGATGGAGCCTGGCAAACATCTACTCAGCCACGGCTGATATATTTAAGTCCACAAACAACAACGTATAGAAACCCGCAAGAGCATTTTATGTGATAGTAAATGTTACTCTTATTTCCTGTTACTAATAAGGTATGCAT
Source organism: Marthasterias glacialis (assembly GCA_911728455.2). Lineage (NCBI taxonomy): Eukaryota > Metazoa > Echinodermata > Asteroidea > Forcipulatida > Asteriidae > Marthasterias > Marthasterias glacialis. The sequence continues at coordinate 2,953,386 of OU452240.1, forward strand.
TGTAGGTTCTTCTCTCAAAACTTAAAGCACTTCTTGAGAATGACAAAATGGGTTATTTTGTGTATTTCTTTGAAAACAGAATCTGAAGGAACGAATCTCTCACAAAATCAACTGCTGTTTAGTGCCATTCATAATACCGTTATTATTCATGTACTTTTACTGTTACGTGTATTATATGTAAGACTGTTTCAGGATTAGAGGTTGCGGCTGCTGTGGCCGGCTCACCATGTTGACATGCGTTGAAGCACGGGCTGTTCCTTACCAACACCTGAGGATTCTAAGGCTGTTTAGCCGTTGCCACCAATTCAAAAACCTTGTTACATTTAAAGGGTCTGTATACGTTTGGTAATGACTCTGAAAATTTATGGCAATAATAACTCACTTGGTAAAAAGTACAGCAGCTTTGGATAGTATAATGCATTTTGAGAAACGTTTCACTTCGAAGACTGTAGTTATGGAAAAATACATCACTTTTTATCCCCCAAAAATTTGAATCTGAGAAGCGTTATGGCCTTACGCTTCTCAGAATGTGTATTCCAATGACAGATACTTCTTCCGCGTGAACACAACCGCTCCAGATTTTTGGTGATATCTCACAAAATCGCTGCCACCTTTTGAACTGAAATTTACACAGGTTAGTTTTATGGCATATATCTACAATTATATAGCATTAAGGCAAATGTACGGTTCCAAAAACCAAAGGTATACTTTCCCTTTAAGCCACCATACAAAAAAAATATTCTTGTTTTGATTTATATAGTTATTATTTTTTGGGTCTTGATTGGTTTAATGAGAAATGTTTGGTTCAATAAAATCTATTTGTTTTAAACAAAATCAAGATATTTTTGTAGTTTGCTATGTTGCTTTGACTTTCTGAACTGCAGTTCCGATAGAAAGACTTGATGGAAAGTTGTTAAAAATGTATGTTAAATATAGGCCTACAGCATCACTGAACGGTAGTTTCAGTACGAAATACAGGGCTGGTAATGTTATCAAGATAAAGAAAACTCACTGATTGTAAAAGTTAAAACAGTTCAGATATCCTCCAGATATCTGTCTGAAAATACTGTCAAAGTTGAGAAAAACCGCATTTGAAGAGATCCCAGCCTCCCCAAAACAAACGATCCTATAGGGCTGGTAAATTGGGGGTAAAATATCCACAAGACTACAGGGCCTGTAGCTAAAAAAAATATTTTACTGGACCAGAATTCCTTTTACAATATCAGAATCAAAATGAGGAAGAACTTTCTACAAAGTTTAACGCGTAAACTGTTAGTATTTGAACAAACACAATGACAAGAGTTATCTCATTAGTCGTATGGGCAGTGGCGTAAGGGGGGGGGGGGGGCTCAAGCTCAGAACCCTTGCCCCCCCCCCTCTTGCTCCCCTCTTGCCCCCACCCCAAATGAGATTTAAAAAAAGATGCACATATGAATGGTTTGATACATAAATTGGCCCCACCCCCTAAAAAATTAAAGTAATATAATAACAGAATTATGTGTTTGCCACCCCACCCCCCTCGTCACCCAAAAATAAAAAAATGTTTGGTTATCCCACCTCGTTAGTATAGGGGTAAAGACTAAACACGATTGATGTAATTCTGTTATGAGTTAATTGTTGTTTTTCTACACCTACAATGGACACATGTTCCAAAACACACCATGTTTCCGACACCCCTGTGTTTCTAACGTCCCTACCCTCTATACCAAACCCTATCTGACTTTGGTTTCGAAAGTAACAACCTAGAAACATGTTACCATTAGACGCTGTTTTCTCAAAAACGTGAGCATCTCTCAGGAAGAAATATAATATGACTCCTGCAAATAGGAGGATTGAAACGAGACCACCGGGATTGAAAAAAGTGTTCTGAGCTAAAATAAACATAGCATCTTTTTTGTATTGGGCTACCATTAACCGTCATTACTCAAAATTAATGTCATATTCTGTATTATCAAATTTCCTGTTCTTCTCGTGCAACGTGTGATTGAAAAAAGGTTTATATTGTTTAATGAAACAATGAAATGAGCTGACATTTCAACAAGTTGGTTTTAGTACATACATCTTGATTCGCGCAAAGAAGGGAAGCATTTACAGACACTTTACCAATGCTGAGCTGGGGTTTAGCTAGATTGATGATAAACTCGCGTCAAACCTATACAGTCCCTTTAACATTTTTTTGCATTGCCAAACTGTGATGTGACGAGGCCTTGTGTAAACAGTAAGTCAGTCTTGTACAAGCTTTCAGAACCATCTGACAAGTTGAGAGATTTGATTTTATGACAAAATGTTGTTGCAAATTCGCAAGAGGGGCTTTAATTTCCTGCAGGGGCCTCAGTTTCCGGCAGAGTTTGTCCCCCCCCCCCCTTGGGAATCCATGATCGTCATGGCAACGGGGTTATTTGAGCTTATTATCCTGGGTTTTTTCTCTTGTGTAAAATCAGTAAAGAGAAAAACACGACAATTATCCGGTCGCTCAAATCTCATCCTTCTTATCACTATACGGTTTTTTCTTCTTAAAATGACTGAACAAACCGTGAGTCAAAAATAATACATTACAGTAATCTCACAGTCGACAGTAATTACACAACCTGTTATTTTTTTTTCTCGAGGGAAACACTTCACTCCCATCCTCTAGTGTCCCCCCCCCCCATTTTTAATGAGCACACAATAAAATCAACGTGTAAGAACTTTAATCAAATTAATTAGGAGGTCACAATTTAATGACCATGAACAAAACAAAAGTTGTTTTTTCAGGGATGCACAATTAAGTATGCTTATTTTGGGACTGCTGCAACTTGTACCCAAAATAAGTTTTGACGTATGGGCTCTTCAAATTGTATAACTTAATTAATTATTGTTAATTTTTGGAAGCGACAGTTCCTTCCAATTCTCTAGTTTGTTGTTGTTGAAATAAACACACCATAAAATCTCCGTGTGTGAAACAACGAAAAAATAGTTTATGTTTTGCCAGGGATTTTATAGGCTATTATTTTGGTTCATAACCGGCTTGCTTTAGCGTGTCGTGGTTTCGTGCATTGGAATCAAGTTCTGGTGGCATAAGTCATCAGGAAGTGGGTTCGAACCCCGGTAACGACGCTTGTGTCCTTGAGCAAGACACTGAACTATGATTGCTTCAAACAGGGGAAGAGGCAGTTGTGTTTGTCTCGCAACGGATTCATTTACCCCTCCGTGCTGTCTGCGTGGAGTGAAGAGACTTGCATTTATATCTGTCCATGTACCGTTTCCGCGCATTTATGGGGGGGGGGGGGGGCGGCAGGTTTCAATCCCTCCAAAAAGTAGCCCACACCTCGAGTTGCCTTTGGGCCTTGTGATGGGCAAATTGCATCAAAATATTTTTCAGGAGGATTGGTGTAGATTTACGTTATTGTTTCAAAGTTCTAATTACCAATGCTGCATGCCTACTTTCTTTATACTTGGATGGTAAACAGTCAATGGTTTAATGTGATATAAATGTACATGTTTACCAAGGGTTTGTGTCTTGAGCTAAGGACATTCACATTGTTTATCTTTTCAACTCAGAATTTAATTTTTTTGTCAAAGATTTAAAAACAAATTCAAAACTTTTTTTAATATTAAATACAAGAACACTTTTCTGTATTGATGTTTCAAAAGAGTGTTTTCTTGGAAAAAGGGAATGGCAATTCTATATTTGTCTTTAGAGGCAGAGTTTGGGACATTATTCGGAGCCGAGTCGCACTTCGAGTTGCACCATTGGAGCCACTTGGAGCTTGACTTGAAACTTGCCCCCAAAAGACTCGAGACTTCAGTTCAGTTAGAAACGATCCCGCAGGCGTGTCTTGGTTGGAGTGGTCTAGTGCACCGCACTCAAGTTCTGGTGGCTATCCATCGCGGTGTTGGTTCGAATCCCAGCCATGACACTGAACTATAATTGCTTCTCTTCACCCAGTGGTAAACGGGTACCTGTGAGGGCAGAGATGGTTATTGTGATTGATTTAGCTTGATGCACTACATACTTGGCAGCACAGGCCGTACACAGGTACATTCCTTATAAACCGTCTCATCTCCCTGGGGAGTTTGTCTCCTAAAGAAATGAACGAAATGAACGAAATGAACGAAATGTCCCGTGACTTGGGTAATAATGTTCAAGTGTTCAGAGCGTCAACATTGGCAGATACAAGTACCTACTGCCAATTTCACAAAGAAATTCAGATTGATCTTAACTGTGTATCGAACTTAATTGCCTAAGCAAAGTGTGATGTCACAATACAAATCACCATGGTGATACTGACAACTCATATCTTAAGATGAATCTTAGTGCTTTGTGAAATCGAGAATGGGAGAATAACAGAAAGGACATTTATTATGAAGCTGATGATGTAAAGAATAAGTACACGTGACTCATAGTGAAGTATGGGAAAAGGGTGATACTGCGGAGGGGCCCCTAAAGAAGCAAAGTTTTAGGAATATGAGCGACATAGCACGCATGTGCATTTAGCCTAGATGTCATTTTAAACGTTTATAGTGTGTAAGCGGCGGCAAAGCCACCGGGGGGGGGGGGGGGGGGTGGCCGCTGGGGCCACCACCAAAAATGTCCAGTTCCCCCTAGGTCCCCCAGTTCCCCCCATGAAAAAAAATCCAATAACGTGCAACATGACACATGCTCTACGAGACTTGAGACTACTTGCCCTACAAAACTTGTGACTTGCCCTACAAGAAGTGTGACTTGACAAGACTTTTCACACAGACTTGAGACTATAAGACAGGAGACTTGCCCTACAAGTTTTGAGACTTGCCCTAGACTTGAGACCTGCTCAACAAGACTTAAGGACAGGCCCAACAAGACTTGAGACTTGCCCTACAAGACTTGAGACTTGCCCAATAAAACTTGAGACTTGCACAACAAAACTTGAGACTTGCTCTACAAGACTTGAGACTTGCCCTACAAGACTTGAGACTTGCCCTACACGACTTGAGACTTGCCCAATAAGACTTGAGACTTGCACAACAAGACTTGAGACTTGCCCTGCCAGGGGTCCAGAACCCCCTGCTTGGAACCCTTGCCCGCCCCCACCTCCCAATGAGATTGAGATTACGAAAAATGCACAAATGAATGGTTCGATGCTTTGAATATTCCCCCAAAATATGTCTTTTGCCCCAACTTTCCCCCACCCTCAAATAAAAATGCCTATGTTACCCAACTGTTTTGGAGACCATTGTCTTCAGAATACACCCACACTGACTGCTAATGGACAGAACAGTTGACCTTCCCACTCGGCTTTATTAACATGATCGCTATTCAGCCACCAGGTTATTATTCCAAACGTCTCCTAATGTCAACGTTTCTAAACATTATTTTAGAGACGTATACACTTTAAACGAAAACAACACTTGCCAAATCAGCAGAAAATGGCATGTGTAAAAGGCATAACAACACCACTGCAATGCAAACATAATCTATTAAGGTTGTATACGGTTACGGTAAATGTCACAGAAAAACACGATTCCATTACCTCACCGAAGTCCCAGGCCGATTAATTCGGACTGATTTATGGACTGCGTGCTAGCTGGGCCGTTTAAATCAGCCCTTTTGTTACGCGTTTGTGTTGGTTACAACACACCACGTGACCTTTGGGAAAGTTCAAGTTGTGACCAAAATAAGTACGGCAAAGTCCAGCTTTGAATTTGTGTTTGTCTTGCCTGCAAGCAGTCACTGTTTCTGGACTTTTTATTTGCAGTTTCTAAAAAACAAAAGTAGTAGTCAAAAACAAACCTTGCAACGTTAGACCGGTTGCACACTTTAATCTACACCCCCCAAAAAAAAAAAAAAAAACAAAAACAAAAACAAAAAACAAGCAAACAAAAAAACACATAAGCAACAACAACAGCAACAGCTACAGCAACAACAGCAACAACAACAGCAGCAACAGCAAAAAAAAAAAAAGAAAAAAAAAAAAGGAAACCCATTAGTGATTGACCTGATTGACTTTGTGACGCACACTGTGCCCAAACCAGGCACTTTCAGCCAGCGCTCAATCCTGGGTTTATTCCCCGTCCCCCTCCCCCTTCCCCAAATAACTGATGAGAATAAGATCTTTCAAATAACGACTACAGACCTATAAGGTAAGAATAGTTTCTCAACATAGAGAATGTTAAGACATCACGCCACAAGGTGATGTTGTGTGTGCAGATAATGACGCCCCTTCACACCATTTCGCAATTCGATACGAGGCATCACATTTCAAAAAAATTACATATAGGCCCATCTTTCTTGAATACTAGATAATTATAATTTGTCTAATCTTCGAAGAAACTGTTATCCTTAAATGGCACGTACAAGTCCTTACAAGCTTTGTCCGGCCGTGCTCGAAAACGCCTTTCACATTCCAAAATGATCCAGCGATAAGACCGCTTCGGTACAACACAAGATAACAACACAATGGAATCCAGAGTGCACTATAGCTGCATTGATGTCCATGAACTTCACGTGAACTTAAAGTTGCAAGGCCTGACTTTCGCAGATTTTTTATTTATTTATTTTTTTTTTAAAGATTTTTTTTCTCTGAATAAAGTTTGACAGATGACGCCATTTCACAACAATAAAACACACAAAAACTACAGCAGCCACAGACAATGCACAAAATACATGGAAAATTGTTTGTACATGATGGTTGACGATTTTATGTCCCGACAGTAACTCATAATTTGTCGTTAATTGGCGGCTTTTTACGCGAAAAACTTTTTTTTTTAAAACTTGTAACTTTCTAGAATTTATAAAATGAGCTATTTAAAATTTAAACCTAAGTTTTCGGATCAAATCTGCTAAAAATCGGACCTAGCATCTTTAAAGCGTTTGGTACATCATTGGTCTTTGGAAGTATAAATTAAATTCCAATTCTCACGTTTTCCAAAATAACATCGTACCACCAACCCTGCGAAAATGTCAAGGTGTTAATGTTTTGAGAAAGAGTGGGAAAAAATCAAAAAGTTCATGCTTTGACAGAGATTGAAATTATGATCACTTTACATTGAGAGTGGGAGTCATAGCATACAAAAAGGTCTCAAACTAGCGTCCAAAACTGTAGGCGTGTTGAATTGATGGCATTTCCACATTTTACCAACCCCTGGAGTTTACAGTCTTGAAGGAGCTTTATTCTGGCAACCGCGTCCTCAGCAAAGAAGTACCGGTAGATCAAAGAGCAGGTTGTATTTCTATCTGGAGACAACACACTGATTCCATTAAGTCCCGCCACCTAATCATGTTGACCAGTCATAGTACTGGATTTACCACACTGTACACTGGACTGGGCAGCACAGTGTGCGTCTCTGCAATGCCACATTGCACGACGTGAACGCGCGCGCTATGAGTACGCGCACGCAGGTTTACATTTTCCAATAGGATTTTATCGTGTGGGACTTTTGTCGGACTTGAGGTGGCGTAGCCAAGGCTGTTACTGGTCAACACGTAAATGGGTGGGGCTTAGTGGGTTTGACTATTACAGCTATACTTCTTTTCGCTGGTAGGCACAGACACCACAGACAAGTCTGAATTCCGGATAAAAATCTGAAATGTATCATCTTTGATACATATATGTCCTTTTTTCAATTCAGAGTATTTTTGACCACGTGAGGGCATGTGCGAACCAAATTTACATGCTGCAAAACAAACAAAACGAACAATTTTTTTCTTCGTTTTTATTACTATTACTATCCATAGTTTAGAGTCAATGAATGCAATTTTTGGTTTGACTTTGACAGTATTCCAAACAAAACTACTTCTCTGGAGGTCTGAACCGTGTAACCAGTGAGCTTTCTGATTCAAAATAGTTGATTTTTGTCTTTATAATAATGACATCATTCCTGTTTTTTTTTTTTGGGGGGGACTACATTTTTGTACTACATGCTTTAACCGATGGTCAAATCGTTAGCAATTTAGAAAACATGGTCATGCAATGACAAAGATGAAAACAATGGGGGAACATAAATAGTTTAAAGTATTTGATCTTTAAAAAAGTTTCGGGGTAGTAAAATAGTAAAAAGTAAAAACAAAAACTGAAATAGTAAAAACATAAAATATGCACATTCTAAGTCCTTTCAAATTATGCATGTTCTGTTCAGTGATGTAGCCAAGGAGAAGGGGGGGGGGGGCAGCTGCCCTCCCCGCAAGCATCTCGTCTCCAACCCGTCAGACTCTGAACACCATGACATTTGCCATAATCTTAACTTAATTTTAACTGAAATTGCCCCCTCTACAAATATCTGTGCCCCCTCCCCCCTCATTCCCTGCAAAAAAGATGCTTGCTACGGCACTGGTTCTGTTGTCAAATATTATATACATCGGTAAACCAATACACACCATCATTGTCTAACAAGTACATTAAAAATACAGCATGGTTTATCATTGAGAAAGTACAAGTGCGTTATGATGATTAATTTAACAGGATCATGTTTGGAAGAGTGCATTCTTTTACAAGGGTGGTCTACAAAAATGATGTATTGGGGAGGACTACAATACAAAATGACGCCTCGTTAACCTTAAATTTGGAAGAGCATTTTAAAATGATCCCACATCAACGGTTTGAAAAATTTTTATAACAAATACAAATAAAAATAAAAAGAAGTTCTTGGAAATTATATACTTCCCTGTGAAAATACCATCAATATAAAGTATTCACTCATGTTTTAGGATACAAAAAAAAAAAAAAATATTAATAATCAAACTAAATAAATGAATAAATAAATAAATATATTTAAATAAATAAATCAAATTAGAACAAACTTTTAAAGGGCACTTTACTCACATACATGTCTGTGGTTCAAGATGAGAACATTTTCTCAGGATGACTGGTACAACTATGTCTCAAAGGCGAGGTTTTTAAATAATTAAGCCTTCAGATATCAAATTAATCAAATGGATTTGTAAACCATTACCAATCAAGTATGTTCATGCATGTGCAAGCATGACACCAATGGATCTGTCTATTGTTTACAGCCACTGACTACCGTTTTGTATGGGCAGCAAAGAGTACCACAAAATGTATAAAACAGGCTGGCCAAAAAATGCCCTCTTTTAGTAATGAAACATTCAAAACCTTCTTTTTTTATGAAGAATACGTGTACTTTTTGTTTTGGGTCGCACAGTTGATTTATCAGTGATATGGTCATTTGATAGTGTTACACTGAGGTAAATGATATCTGGCTTTTTTATAAAGTGTAGGTCGTCTGTACTTTTGCCAACCAAGGTTGGCAAAATTTGCGGATGTGATGATGCAAAAATATCTATACTAATTATGCAAGCTGGGAATCAGTTGCCATAGGAGACTTTTGAACGCTAGGTAGGAGCAGACTTAGCAGGTAAATTTCCATTGTTTGTGCTGCTCTGAGCTTGCTCCAATTTCCAAGAACAAAGCGAATTTAACGTCACTCTCCTACATTCGCAGTGAATTTCTCAACAATTTTTAAACACAGGGCAACTTGAGCCAATTGTTCGTTGCAAATTTGCGACGACAAATTCCCTTTGCCTTCGCCTTCCAGTGAAGTCTGAACCAGGCTTAACAATCCCATGCCCACTGATTCACACAAATTAAAATAGTTTAATGCATTACAAACTACTCCATTAACCATTAGGCAAAACCAATCCCTCATTCGACTTGTTTAAAAAAAAAAAGAAAAGAAAAAAAGTGTTTTTCCCACAGGAACCTCTCCATATTTTTCCAAATATTATGGAAGTGTAATCAGTTCCTCCTCAGGAAGACTAAAACAAAAAAGATTGAAAGTTCATGTCGAGGTCACTAGGGCAGGGTATACCTTTGGTAATTACTCCAAAAGTGATGACCATAAAAACTTACTTAACGCCCCAGCTCAACACTGATATAAGTGTCTGTAAATGCTTCCATTCTTTGCACAAAACCAACCTGTGAAAATTTCAGCTCATTTCGTTGTTTTCACTTGCGAGAAAACGGTAAAAATGCATTCCGTACACATTCTTAGGGGCCATGTCACACGAGTCAATTTACAGGCAACCAGTTCCAGGCAATCTCCAGGAAGAAAAGGCATTCACATTTGAATTTTCACCTAATTTTCTTGAGGATTGTAAGACATTAGTAGAAAAATTAACTCCTGTGCTGCCAAAGTGTTCCTTTTGCATGCGGTGTAAATGGTTGCCTCCAAGGTGCCAGTAAAAAAATTGCCCTGTGTGACATGGCCCTAAGGCAGAGTTTGGGTCTCACATGAGATGAAAATTAATTAGGGATCTTATTTCATTTATTATTCAAAAACGATACCACTTTAGGCAGAAATATTTCATAGGAAGTTTTCTACCATCATTATCTTTATATCATGTAAGGTATACATGTATGTAAATCTGTGAACATTTATGTTTTTCTTTCTTACCAATGCTGAGCTGGGGCTTTAAAAAGCACTGGAGAGCTGTTGATAGTACAAATCAGTGTGACTAACAATTCCCTTTGAAGTAATGTGGTTTTAGAAAAAGAGATAATTTTCTGCCCCCAAATTTGAATCTGACAAATGATTCATGCAGAATCGTTTCTCAAGTAATGAAAAATATGCAGGATCAGCATTTTCGGATCCTTCTGCGTGGAAATAACCGCTCTGAGTGACCCATTATGAGTCTTATTCCCTGAATTAAAAGCTTTTGGAAACATACAGTGCTCATTAGAGTAACCAGACTATTTGTTTCTGTTGGCAGAGGCAACTTCGCTTTAATGTATCAGTATCAATGCTTTTTGTTGAAACAAACCGAACAGGCTGCATCTGGTGGATACTATTGAAATGTCAGACAGCAGAAGGTTTAAAAATACCTCCAAAAACAAATAATAATAACACAATCCAAGGTTTATTATGAACAACAACCGCTTTTGACATCTGGGCAAACTTTCACCCAGTTGACCCATGATCTTCTTTTGTTCTATAACAGACTCTGCTAGACAACACACTCTCCACACCACCATTGATGTTTACTATAGCTAGTAATGCTGTGCTTAGTTTTTTGGACACAATGAACATTTTTATTCGATCCCCCCCCCCCCCCCCCCCGCAAAAAAAATTTTTTTGCAGCCCTCCCTCAAAAAAGAGACAGAGAAAAACAAAAACAAATTTAGTTGGGAGGAGTAGTGGGGGGGGAAGGGAGTTCCGGGTGCCATAGATGTGATTTATGCATATTTGTAACTACATTGTAGACTGGTCCCTTGTCTTCATTCACAAGCAGACAAGGATAAAGACATGCACTGGTCCTATAAACTCAATGGTTTCATTGGTATGCAGTGATGTGTGACGACCAGATTGACAGCGATAGAACATGTACATAAGTTTGTGTTCAGTGTAGCGTGTACCACATAGCAATATGACATGCTGAGGTCAAAGGTACATCCGGCAGGAACGAGGAGGATCCAAAGGCCGGTATCTGGCGTTATTTCAGGAGCCTCGCCGTACGACGTCAGATGTTCAGGCTATTATGCGCAACAATCACGAGGCCATCATGACCGGTCTGGCCTTCTTGGCTTCTAGCGATGACTCTGCGGCACTCGCAAATCCGGTTCCACCCTGAATAAAAGGGTCATTAAAAAAAATAAACAAATTACAAAAAGAGATGAAAAGTGGCAGCTGCAAGATAATTATCTTATCACATTGCTAATTGTTACACATTAATCTCTGCTCTTTGTGAAATCGGCCCAAGATATCAATCATTACCCAAAAACACATTTTAGAGAAAACCACTCAACTATTGAGGTTGAATAACCTCACTGCTACAAGCAACAAAATAAACAAATAAATAACAAAAGTTTTTTTTGGGGGAGTAAACAATGTTGCACTGTATCCTGGAAGCCAGCCATCTGATCCACTTTCTAAACGCAAAGTTCACGACCTGAGGAATGTTGGCTTTGGAAACCTGCTTTTTGTCTTCTTCTCAAAGTCAAAGGGCATCACTTCAACTCAAAATTCTGACAGCGAAAAAATGTAGTTAGAGGTCCTGTCCCAAAATGAGATCTTATCTACGGTCACTAGGTCTAGAGACCCTTCAGGAAGTTTTGGAATTCCAAGGAAAGACAAATGTTTCTTCTCAGAAAGACATCTTTATAACGTGTCTGACAGGAAATACAATAAAGGGGACCACCTTTCTACCTGTTCCCTTACCAGAACCCTTTGCACTGCACACAGTACGACATTACCCAGGAGCCTACAAGCTTCTAAGATGTGGCGTGTCGTGGCCGAGCGGTTAACAGGTTAAGAGCACCGGACTCAGGCTCTGGTGTTTCTGATCAGCAGAGTGTGGGTTCGAGTCCCGGTCGTGACACTTGTGTCCTTAAAGCAAGACACTTAACCATTATTGCTTCGTCCTTCAGATGGGACGTAAAGCTGTTGGTCCCGTGTGTTGTGTAATGCACGTAAAAGAACCCAGTACACTTATCGCAAAGAGAAGGGGTTTGCCCTGGTGTTTCTGGCATGGTCTGGCAGCAATATGCCTCACCTCACCTTGTATCCCTTTCAAGGTGTTGTATTATGGTTGCATCATCTCATAAAATCATTTGTAACAATCTCAACCAGATTTGATAATTCGGCGCCAGGAGTGTCATTTATGACAGACATGGCGCATTATAAATGTACATTATTATTATTATTACTAATACTAATAGGAAGATAGAGATATGTAGCCAAGGAAGATCCAAGACTACCAGACCCCTGGCAACTACCCACGTGGTTGCCCTAGGAAGAGGTGGAGTGTTACCATTAACGACAACCTCAGGTGCCTGAAGATCAATGCCAGTCTGGCATTGAACCGAGCAGAGTGGAGGGAAAGGTATCCAACCAAGAGGACATGATCAACACGGAGTCCAAGCCTCAGAGTTCGGGGACAGGCGGACTATAAACAGATGATGATGATGTTGATGATGATGATGATGATGATGATGATGATGATGATGATGATGATGATGATGATATCATGAGACGCCTTCCCTTTAGCAGTTTTTCAAGATCAATTAAATCCACTAAAATAATTTGTAGTATGAGCCTGCATGTTCATTCACACGTTGAAGCACTTTTGGGTGGTGTTAGGTATTTACAAAAACATCACAACCATTGGGAAAAAAACTTCTAGCCTGACCAGTTCAAAGTGGTTCCTTTTATTGTGTTTCCTATCGTGTCGAAGTTTTACGTCTTTTTTGCAATGAATTAGCTCGGACACCTAGAAACGTGGATGGTCAGCTTCCAGACCACACAACTTAAAAATAAATACAGAAATAAATAAAGTGTAAACATGGCATGGCTGAGTGAAAAGCAGAGACTCTTAGTTTAAAGATGAAAAGCTATTCCTATAGAACTAACCCGTCTAATCTTGATGATGTCATTCTCCCTCAAGTTTTCCTCGGTGAACGGATCTGTCATATCCTTCTTGATGATTTTTTTGACACAGTCCATCGTGACTACTTTACCACTACAACACAACAATAGATAAACATAAATTAACAATAATAATACATATAAAATTTATATTACATTATTTTTGTTTTACCCATACACCGATGTGTGTTAAAGGCAAAGTATACCTTTGGTTTTTTGAACCGTACGTTTGCCTTAATGCTATATAATTGTAGATATATACCATAAAACTAACCTGTGTAAATTTCATTTCAAAAGGTGGCAGCGTTTTTGAGATATCACCAAAAATCTGGAGCGGTTGTGTTCACGCAGAAGAAGTATCCGTCATTGGAATACACATTCTGAGAAGCGTTACGGCCATAACGCTTCTCAGATTCAAATTTTTGGGGGATAAAAAGTGATATATTTCTCCATAACTGCAGTACTTCGAAGTGAAACGTTTCTCAAAATGCATTATACTATCCAAAGCTGCTGTACTTCTCACCAAGTAAGTTTTTATTGCCAAAAATTTTCAGAGTCATTACCAAACGTATGCAATGCCTTTAAGCACTGTATACTCAGTACTTTCCCGAGTCCATACACTGATGTGTGTTAAGCACTGTATACTCAGTACTTTCCCCGAGTCCATACACCGATGTGTGTTAAGCACTGTACACTCAGTACTTTCCCGAGTCCATACACCGATGTGTGTTAAGCACTGTATACTCAGTACTTTCCCGAGTCCATACACCGATGTGTGTTAAGCACTGTATACTCAGTACTTTCCCCCGAGTTCCGTGAAAACAAATCCACAGACATATTTTCACTCGGGTGGGATTCGAACCTATGACCTTTGCCATTCTAGAGTAGATTGTCTTAGAACTAGACCACCGAGCTTGCTTGAGTTTGAGTCATATCTTGTAGCAGCGGGTTCCGCAATAAGAATGCTCGATGGACTACTGGTATGACATCTGCTCTAGAATGGCAAAGGTCGTGGGTTCGAATCCCACCCGAGTAAAATGCCACTGGATTTCTTTCACAGGACTCGGGGGAAGGTACTGAGTATACAGTGCTTAACCCATAAATCGGTGTACGGGTAAAACAAAAACAACATTCTTTATGCCCGCTGCAAATTTAACATCCATTAAAATTTACATATTACTTTTTCTGAATGAGATGATTTTGTTTATAAAGCACCCAGTAAAGCTGTTGCGGCCACAATCTGCCGCCAACCATCCCAGAAACATTGGGTTTAACACCCCCTTCTCTTAACGATGCAACTGGGTTCTTAAAAGTGCATTACACGACACACAGGAACTTCAACTTAACATCCCATCCAAAGATGCCAAGGGACAAAGCAATTATGGTTTTGATCAAGGACACTTGAGTGTTCCATGAACGGGACCTGAACCCAAACTTTCACAACACCTGAGCTCGAGTATGATGAACTAGATCACTCGGCCACACCACTGCACTGTCTTCTAGCGTTCTGAATTCTAGTGGCAAGTGAAGCGGAGGTGGAATACGGCAAAATATAGTGCTTCTGCGTCCCATATCCCACGAGGTCGAAGGACGAGTGGGATATGGTTTGCAGACGTGCTACATTTTCCTGTATTCCACGAATTTATCTTCCAGTCAACAGGAAGATAATACAACTTTGAGCGTTATTTGATGAAGAGCAAAACGTGCAGCGCGCAAATTTCAGAATGTCCTTTTGCACTGTCCGTATGCAGAGTGCAATGTAGACTACTGGGAGTATGATATGGTTTATTATCACACTCAAGTTGATAGCAATCTGATTGGAGGATTAGCGCGTACAGGCAGACTGGAAGATAATATTCAATATTATCCCTCTTTTTCTCAATCATAAATTGTAACTCTATAAATTGGGCTTGCCGAAACAAAACATAATGTAACATAAAATAACAATTACAATTCATTAGGCTTTATTCCATCACGATCAAAGCGCACATGACAGAAAATAACATGGATAGAGGTGAGTCTGAAGAGCTTAACAAAACAGAAATAAACTAACAGATTCCCTAATGACAGGAGGAAGAATGTTCCAAATCATTGGACCAGCTATACACTGAAAGCTTTTTGACCCAGAACTTTGTTTGCACGGGGAACAGTCAAGCGAGTGATGTCAAGTGTGGAGCGAAGAAATCGTGGAGGAGTGTAATATGACAGTAAAGTGGAAAGATATCTAGGAGTAGTTTTGTTCAAGCATTTACAATCAAAAAGCAGCAAGAGAGGGGCGTGAAAGCGTGGATGCATTTTCCTATTGAATACGAATGTATCATGTATATATACAGGCACGTGGACGTACCTAGGTCTAAGCACAGCACATGGCGTCTTGTTTGATAAGATGTCATGCGTGACGGCACATTTGTAGCGGATCTCCTTGGCCACCAGAGGGCGCTTGTCGTTTACATCGTCGGCTCGTACAAAGTTCACCTGGATGAGGTTCTTCACTTTGAGGGGTTTCTTGCTCATGGGGCAGTAGACTGTTTTGTCCTGCGTATTTGAGAGGTGCATAAATAAAAGAGGATAGGATTTGGGAAATCATGCAGTCTTCGACGGAAGCTTTCTAGTGACAATGTACTACATAAAACAAGAAAAAAAAGAATAAAACAGAAAACAAATGGTGTCAGATGCCCCCCCTACCCTCATGCCCCTCCCCCTTTGACATAATCTGTTCTAAACATGTGTTCAAAATTGTATCAATGACAGGAAACACAATAAAGGTACCACTTCGTACGTGTCACCTTAGTAGTTTTTCCCAACAGTTTTTAGAAGTACCTGAAGTCAGCCAAAACGTGTTTCAACATGCAAACAACGAATGGTCATGCAGGTTTATACTTAAAATAGATTGAGTTGAATCATTTGATGTTTAAAAATAGCCCCCCAAAAACTGAGAGTAAATAAAAACCAGAGTAAGTTAAACCCATTAGAGCTAGCTCTATGGTTGTACCGTATAATGGGGTGTGATCCCTGGCTATACGGCAGTAACCGGTTAAATGGCTTCTGACTGGCACCCCCCGCTCTCCCCCGAACAAAGATATTGACAAAATAGGGAGACAGCCAACATTAGGGCTGGATAGCTCAGTTGGTGGAGGTCGGGCTTCAAATCCCGCTCCAGTCAATTTTTTTTTGTTCTCCCCAAAATTGATTTACCCAGTCAATTTCCCTTGTGGTTTATTGCTTGATAATATAAAAACTACATGTACTAACGTGATGGTAGACATGGTAAGTGGTAGGCCCTACAGGCCTACTGGTTTACTTTGTGCACTGGTACTCAGTGAACGGTTTCCCATAGCAAAATGTTACACAGGGACTACGGAGCTGCAACTAAACAAATCTTCATAATTTGCTACTCACTACTCAGTTTCAGTAACATGTATTTCCATGTATATCATCACAACAAATTGAAACAATATAAATGTACAACACATGTACAGCGTAATAATGAATAGAATAATATTCAGACTGAACCAGGTTTTGTGCACACTGGATAGCTCAGTTGGTGGAGGTCAGGCTTCAAATCCTGCTCCAGTCAATTTTGTTTTTGTTCTCCCCAAAATTGATTTACCCAGTCAGTTTCCCTTGTGGTTTATTGCTTTGATAAGAACTGCAACCGTGATGGCAGACGTGGTGAGTGGTATACTTTGTGCACTGCTACTCAGAGAACGGTTACCCGTAGCAAAATGATACACGGGGACTTCAGAGTTGCGGACTTCGGACCACTAAAAAAATCTTCATAATTTGCTAACTCAGTATTCAGTTTCAGTAACGTGTACATGTATTTTCGTACTGTCCATAACAAATTGAAACAATATAAATGTACAACGTAATAATGAATAGAATAGACTAAGTTTGGCTGGCACAGGCAAAGGAAGAGAACAGTATAGAGGCTGATTTAGTCATTCATTGTTAGCATTCAGTGTGCACAAAACCTGGTTCAGTCTGAATTTTTTGCAAGATTGCCGGATGAAATCGTTCCCTGGAGCAAACTTGTCTTCATGTACATGTATATGGGGAACAAGGTGGAAATTGGATTCATTTCCTCTCCCTTACTAATTCATTACTAATGTTTGAGTCCCAACGAAAACATGGCGACCAAATTGATTTCCGCTCTCGCACAGACGTCTACATGTAACCCAACATATGGGGCGTGCTTTGGGCAAACCTGAGCAGAAACATGTGTGTGACATAAAAAAATAAATTAACAAAAAAAAACGCTTTTTGACAAGCCAGCAGTTAAAAAAAAACCCATATTTTTGGCCATTGGCACATCTCGCTAAAAAACAATGCTCTAAAAATATACAGCCTTTATTTTGTTTTAACATAATTTTACATATTTTTTTTTAATTGAATCAGTAGACACTTTTTTAAAGTTACATGTAGTAAAATCCACCATCTTGAATCCAGTAAAGCTAACTGCGCCGACAACACGGTTACCATGGTTACGGTTTGGTTGGAACAGCTACAGCTAAAGACTCGTAGGAACACTTTACCACTGACTGAAGCCCAAACATGTTGGAGATTGAACAGTGTACTTAACACGTGCGCGTCATATTATAATATATGCGCGTCACGCACAACTCCCAACCAATGATGGGTCTTGTTTTGACCTAGGTGAGGGCGCTGTTTGAATTAGTGATGTCATGTGCAATAGGGTGTACTCAAATTTGTTTAGAATGATTACCAATCCTATACTGTCAGCTCTTTAAGATCTAATTAATAATAATAATAATAATAACTGTTCTTATATAGCGTAATTCCAAGCTTGCCCTTCCCAACAAAAAAAAATACAAAAGAACAACACAAATTACTAAATACATGTAGTCAAACTAAAATAAAATGTGTTTACAGGTTTTCAAACTGCTGCAGCTTTGCCCAATAATAGTCTTCCTTTGACTTCAGTGAGGGCGCTGTTTGAGCTAGTGCCGTCATATACAAAGGGCTTATTCAAATTTGTTTTGGGTGTTTCAGCCATCCTTGATACCTTGAACACACTAAAGGGCCTGTGTCGTCATGATTTAGCAGGCCTGTGGATGTGCATGGAAAGATGAACTCTTACTCAGATACTGCACACGCCTGTCAACTCACAAAGGGTGTCGTCTGCCAAACTGTGATGTGACACATGCGCGTAGTAACTGGGTTATTTCATTTACTGCTATAATCCTGACAACAAAGCCCCTTTAAGATCTAGTAAATTTAATGCGCTTCCAGGTTTTTGAACTGCCATAGCTTTGATCAATGAGAGTCTTCCTCTAACTTAAGTGAGGGCGCTGTTTGAGGTAGTGACGTCATATGCAAGGGGTTTGTTCAATTTTTTTTTTGATGTTTAACAATCCTTGATTTAACTTTGACACTTAAACATAAAAAGAAAGTGCTTACAGGTTTTTGAACTGCCGTAGCTTTGACCAATGAGAGTCTCCCTTTAACTTCAGTGAGGGCGCTGTTTGAGCTAGTGACGTCATACGCAAGGGGGTTTATTCAAATCTGTTTTGGATGTTTAGTACCCTTTAAGACGTAAACAGAAAGTGCTTACAGGTTTTTGAACTGCCGTAGCTTTGGCCTGAGGTGTCAACGACGGTATCCAGAAACTTGGAAGGTCTGGTTTGTTGTCCCCGTTTTCAGAGACGCCTGCTGCGCCCGCTGCAGTTGCTGCAGCGCCATTTGTGCAGCTGCCGGAGCTCGTGCTTGGGGTCTCGGTATGATCAAGTTTGACTCTTTTGGCGGGTGGTGCTTCGGAGAAGGGGTTGAGGGGCTTACTAGTGATACTACGCTCTGAAAAAAATAAATAAATAAATACATCCTAAACAAATTGGATCAGGAGAAAATAAATAAAAAATACAGGGGGTCTAGTGTTCCAATAGACCTTTGTCATGGTGCGGCCATCTTGTTTTTCTCCCATTCAAACCAATGTAACCAAACTGAGGCTGGAAGGGCAAATAGTCTGGTTCCTTTTTGTACAATGAATACTAGCATATATTACTGTTATTGGATACAGGGATGATGACCAAGATGGTTGCAGCATGATAAAGGTCTATTCCATCCCACATGAGTACTATGTCTGTGTTGTTTTTCTGCAGGACTTGGAAAGTGACAAGTATTTTTTACTTATAGCACATCAGTGTATATACTTGTAAGAGTAAAGTATGATAATGAACATGTTTATTGCTTGCAATAAATGTTTATATCTCATAATGTTTATTATCTCTTGCATACTTTACACAACAAAGCACTCTAATTTATTTTAAAGATTAGCATGCCGTCGCCGGAGAGTGATTCCAATTAGGCTTTATGATCACTTCCTACAGACATGACAGACAACATGGTACCTGCAAAAAAAATCAGCAATAGTTACCATAATACTTAAATCCAAGTAGCGTACCACTTCTTTTTTTAAAATATGTTTTATGAACAAAACTCAAAATTTAGAATTTTTTTTAATTTTACTTGACATCCCTGTCTGTTCATGAAAACAGAAACAAAATTGAACAATGACTAGATGACCAACTTAGACTGGTTCCCGGTCCCTACATCGTTCTCTTCTGTCTGTAGGAACGGTAGCTACTACCGATATGGCGCTTTTTATAGGCCCTCGATTGTGCGGGCGCAGTAATAATTTTTTAGTTTTAAAAATGACGCTGGCTATGCTCTTGGTGTGTGCATGTTGTTGTTTGACACTAGCACACGTGTGCATTGTAACCCTTCACCGGGACATATAGTGAACCAACATTCAACATCAAAATTCAAGCTAACTTTAGAAGAACATCCTAACTGGCGTAATTTCTACTTCCATGGTCTGTGGTCTGTGTCTATCACGTTTTATGTAAGGCCGCATTACATTATGGGATTACGTAGACATTACGCTAATTAGCATATACCTGGCAGAAATCTGCCAGGTATATACATGTATGCTAATTTTCATTACCCACTACTGGTCCCTATTACAATGTACAGTCAGAAAGAAAACGATGTAGGGACCGGGAACCAGTCTAATGACAAACTAAGGAGGAAACTGATCTCAAATCACTGATAGAGGGCACTACATAGTTTATGTACAGTTAGTTTTGATTAGCGTGGATGTACACGTAGTGCGCTTCACCAGTAAACTGCAGTAAGTATTATACAGTATACAGTATGAGCGGCAAAAGTAACGTCTGTGAATCAAGATTGGTAAAACAGTACGTACACACCAAACACAACATGTCCGTTCATCTTCTTTTGCAATCACTACATTCACAAATTAAAACACGCATTGTCTGCAACTTTTCTAGACTAAAAAACATGAACATCTCTGAACTGGATGAACAGATTGTGCCCATGCACAAGCTAGCGTTTCAGGTCGATATGCGGGAATGTTGGGCCGATTCATGTGATACTACCAGACTACAGCCGATTCAAGATCAAATTCACAACAAAATCATAACAAAACCATTTGAAATGCTCCAGATTGCACAGCAGAGCTTTTCAAACCAAATATAAACACCAAATAAAAAAAATAAAAAAACATTCCGAGGACCTGGTTTCAATTGAACGTGCTTCGGCCACACTTGCAAAAAATTTGGGTCCAGAATGCCCCCCCCCCCCACCACCACCCCCCCCCCCCAGTTTTGAAAAATCCTGCCGAGAACCCTGTGACATCAACAGTGCAAGACACAAACAACCTTGAATCTCTCCGGTTATCTACATGTAGGTCACAGTCACTCAGGATGTTTGGGTAAAAGTCTCAGCGTTTTCCGCTCCAACAACCTTAAGTACTTAATCAGACTTTCATTATAAAATTAATGAGGAGGTGCTGTCAGTTTCTAGGCCTTTCCACTGTAATTTAAAAGTCAATAAAAACAATCAATCACGGATCTATATTGTAAGATCAATTAAAACTGTCAAAACAATTAAAAGTGTCAAAAACCCGAAGCCTTTTTCTAATGCTTCGTGCACAAACAGACACTGGAAATCATTCAGCAGACCACGCGCCAGCCATTGAGTTTGTACATGGCTGTACCCAACATGGCTGCGAAACGAACTTTCCATGGGGTCACGCAACCTCTCTATATAACTGTAAGGAACCCAAGTGCGCCCTCAATGTTCAAGGGTGTGATCAAACTTCATGATTTGCATATTAACAATAACAAGTTAAAGTTTGTGTTTGTGACCTTTAGACTTGCTCTCTATTCTGTTAGCTTTCAGCAGGGAAAGAGCACATTTTAATTTCTGTTGGTAATTCTCTCTATTTTGTAGAAAGCGCGGCTCTGGCCATGCTCCTAGTGTTATTTATGTGGGAGGGTTAGCTTTCAGGAAACTCCCCTGTGAGTAGATTGTCTTGTTACTAATCATTTCGTCACAGAAATATATTGTTTTTGGAGACTCTGTTAGAATCGTTTCTTGAAACTTTGTGCATTACGGTAGCGTGTAGCAAGCCACGTTTTGACCCTTGACCTTCGCATTGTACTTTCTAATACTAGTTGTGTTTTAGTCTACTGTGGCTGTACAGTGCTGTTGTAAATTTTGAGAAGTCTGATAAGAAGTCGTCGTGCATTTTGTTCTGTATGCGGTGAATGCTCGTCCTTTTAAATAGACTGATCCATTAAGCCCCGCCTACTAACGTATTGACCAATCATAGCCTTGACAACACCACTGAAAGTCCGCCAAATGTCCGACACGTTAAAAGTCCATTAGAAAAGTAAACAAACCGCCGCCATTGTTCTGACACACAACAGCACACACAGCTGTACTTACTTTTGTTTAGCTTTAATTTTTTAGTATTTCTGGTGGTGCAAATCCCACAGCAGTGGTCCTTACAAGTGGTTTAACAGTGTTCCTGTCTGCATTGTTCTTTGGACTCAATGCACTGCTCAAAAGGCCACGAAACTAAATCAATACCGTTTACAAAAACCATGTCTGTGTTTGTGTGTCAACCGAACCACTACTGCGATTGTGGCAAGAAAGTCACGCCTTGTGCTGTTGCTAGGCAGTTGCTAAGGTAGGCGGGGCTTAATGGCTCGGTCTATTAGAGGACCGGCCTCCTTCTCGTGTCTCTACATAACAGAAAACAAATCATTGGGACAGTTGAAGCTTCCACTAATGAGGTACAATGTACATATAACATACAATTAGATTTTAGCTCGCAAACAGGGTCACAAGGCACACATTGATTTTAATTTATTTATTTATTTGATTTTTTTCATATTTAGAACCATTTTTATGGAGGGTAAACCCATCCAGCAATGGTGAACATTTGGGGCCCTCTTATAAAAAACATTATAAAGCAGGCCTTGATTATAACCGAGGCCACCGAGGCCATTGGCCTCATGCCCTGTCGAGTTGGCCAGCATGCCCTTCAGAAAAATTGCACTGTCACTACCAACTTGGCCAGCATGCCCTTGTACAATTTCTCTGATTTGGCCAGCAAAGGCTTGCCCCTTGTTTTTCTTAAGATCGAGGCCTGATACAGCATGTATTTTTTTCCTGTTCTTTTTTTAGGGCAGGGGGGGGGGGGGGGGAGGTTTGGGAAGCAGGGAGGCGAGTTATGAAAGCTAATTTGCCAGTTCGACATTGCCACCCAACCCCTTGATATTTTGAATGAGCAAGTTTTGTTCACCGTTGACTGCGCCGTTTCCCAGCGTTGGTTCCCAGCAGAGCATAGAAATGCAATACAAATGCAGGCCTCAGTGCTTCAGTCTTGAAAGGACAAGGGCACCAGGGCATTTTCTTCTTGATTAAGGGTACCCCTTTGACGAAATTGTAACTTCTCTTTGGGAACATTTAAAGGGTACCAAAGCAATGGCCAGGGGGGCATGGAGGCAATTGCCTCTGTTGTCTCCGAGAAGTCGACAATTACGAAATCGACAATAAAATCGCAGCAAGATGTGAATCGTACTACCACAGAAAATGCTATGAGTGCGGGTGAACACTACAGGTGTGTGGGGTTGAAAACCATTCAGAGAATTCTTACGTACCTTTCTCAATGAAGGCCTTGACCTTGTCTTCTTTTACCGTCTTCTTCACTTGGCTCTCTTCCTCCTGGGAAAAAAAAAAATTATTTCCGATCAAATTCACAAAATATTCAAATTTTGCACAGCTCAACACCCTTACACTTTCTGACACAAACAAACTTCACAATGGGATATTTATGTATTCCAGGAATCTTCTTGCTAGTTCTTTTTCTTCTGTACAAGACCGGCGTACCTACTCGTCCAGATATTGTCAAAATCATCTGGTTCCTTTCTTCCGTACTACCTAACCTAGTCCATGAAAGCCCTCCGACACATTTTGTTGAGTCTTTGTCGTAATTTTGGAAAGTTTTTGAACAGGGTATCACAGATTCGTTTTAAATCCGCTTCGTCACAACGCATATACATATACCGGACTGGGGCGCTAGCACGACCGATGTCAAAATCTCAACAAAAAAAGGAGTACAGCGCCCCCAGTTACTGGGTCTAGTACAAGATACAATTTGTTTTTACACAGAGCGTATTAAATCATGCAAGACACGATGGCATTACCGAACCAAAATACAACTACAACAGACCTGTTGAAGACGACATTGACGATGGTACTCTTTCATCTTACGCTCATAGTCTTGTTTCTGCTTCAAGACGTACTCAATTATCGCCTCCTTGTCATATAGATACCCCTCCTCCCTGAAAAAATAACAAGAATCAACTTACTAATCTCATACTAACTCTCCTAATTTCTGACCATTTAGCAGTGGCTTTAATGATTGATAAACTTTGCCAGCCTGCAATATATGAATATCTACAGAGTACTTAGTCAACCCTCCCACTGTCTGACCATTCAATATCATCCACTGTGATTTTAAAAGATAAACTATGCAAGCCTGCAATGTGGTGGTGCATGCATCTACACAGTACACAGTCAACCCTCCCACTGTCTGACCATTCAATATCATCCACTGTGGTTTTAAATGATAGACTATGCCAGTCTGCAATTGGTGAATGCATCTGCACAGCACACAGCCAACCCTCCCACTGTCTGACCATTCCATATCACCCAACTCTGGTTTTAAATGTTAGATAAACTATGCCAGCCTACAATATGGCGGTGAATACACAGTGCATAGTCAACCCTCCTACTGTCTGACCACTCAATAGCATTCGCTTGGTTTTAAATTATTGCCAATTTATGTCAGCTTGGTATCTAGGTATCGATACCTGGATACCATGACTGTGTTGAATAGATCATGTACCCAGTGAAGTCAACCGTCTTCCTACTGTCTGACCCTCAATCTCATCCGATCAAATGTGGTTTTGAATGATAGATAAACTATTCCCTAGATACGATTATGTTTTTGGTCATAATGAGCGAAAAAAGTGGTTGTCAGATTTGGCATCTTTTCATACTAAAGAACTGCCCCCAGACTTTCCTAATAGACCGTTCTGGCTTTGGCAATAAGCCCCGCCCACACACCTTAGTTCGTGTACGTTTACCCTGCACGTGTGACCGAGTTTGACTGAGGTCACATGACCAAAAGGCGTGATCCAATTGGTCAATGCGCACAGTCTATAAATCAAAGAGCTCTTTTGCAAAGCCAAATGGCACTGCTCTTGTGAAATGAAAGATGAAACTCCAGGCCTTGACAAATGACGGACGTACGTTATGACTGGATTGGCGCAAGGCTGTAGCGTCAGACAACAACAATCAAAGTCCCCGACTGAGTCCTTTCCGAGACGGGTTTTGTTGGTTCCATAGCCAGATTGAGCTGCAAGAAAACGAAGAATTGTGATTCTGAATGGTGTTTCAAATTATTGAGTCTCTTGCAAATTAAGGACATTCAAACTGTCAACATTGTCGT
This sequence comes from Marthasterias glacialis, assembly GCA_911728455.2. Classification (NCBI taxonomy): domain Eukaryota; kingdom Metazoa; phylum Echinodermata; class Asteroidea; order Forcipulatida; family Asteriidae; genus Marthasterias; species Marthasterias glacialis. The sequence continues at coordinate 2,978,572 of OU452240.1, forward strand.
TTTGACTTTGTATTATTCACACGATGGGAATCAAATATAAACCATTTATAAAAATTGTATGAATTTCGGACTTTATCTGTTATTTAAAGGGGCTGTGTCGTCATGGTTATAACATTATAGCAGGAAAAAACTGAAAATGGAATAAATAACCCAGTTTAGTTAGAGTTAGGCCTACCAGCATTATTGCCACGGACGTGTGCGGCGGCGGTCACATCAGTCGTCAGTTTGACAAAAACGGCACCCTTGGCCATGGCCTTTGTGATTTGACCACAAGCGCGCGGGTGCAGTATCTGGTTGAGAGTTCATCTTCTTCTTCTTCTGTGCAGTCTGCTTCCTTCAATTCTGAAGATTCTTGCAGACACTACAGGCCTGCTAGTGCTATAACCATGGACGACACAGCCCCTTTAATTAAGTTTAACGTTTAATTACCTTATTAAAAAAAAAAAAAAAAATGAAATGAAATGAATATGTCATAAACATGATAAATAACAACAAACCAGCATCTTTCTGTCGTTCATGATACGTGTACACAGTTCCAGCTGTACAATTTCGCTGATGCCGAGTCATTTTGGTCAAAAGTTCACCCTGTAAAAAGTGTAAATGACAGTCAGTGCTGCGCAATGACAATCGAAGAGAAAAATACGTTGCTGATTTGTTTGGAGTTTCACTAATACACATTCAAATACGAATGGTACCTGTTAACCACTAACAATGATATGCACATCTTTCTGTACATTGGAATGGGCACCATACTACTGTGAATTGAGTTTGCGGATTAAGTTCACGTCTGTAAACGAGACTTCAATTTTTGCTTTAAATTGCTTTTGTAGTGCTATTTTATTTGTTTAATAAGTTTTACAGCCTGAATAATTTTTAATTTTAACACAGGTTTTTTTCTTACATAAAATATAAAAAATACACTACTTTTGTATGTATGCAAGGTTAAAATTATGTTTCTCGCGAGTGCTGGGACTATGTACTTCCAACGAATCACGTGTGAGTGGTAAGAGTTCATTTTCAAGATGGCGGCCTCCATGGACAAGTTTCATCACAACTCCACATGGCAGTGAAGTCCACATGGCACTGTCTGTAGTCTCTGAGTCTGATTAATCCTTATTTCAATGTTATTAAACATTCAGGACAGAATTTAAACGAATTTCGATAAAAATGAGTGCACTTGAGGTTTTTGACAGTTTCGAAAAAGTGGCGAAAGCGGCTGAAGAAGAACACAGCGGTTGCAGTCTGGTAAAAACGAGAAGACACATTGCACTTTCACCGAAATACATCGGGCGGTTGCGGACGGGGGTGCATGAGATTTTGGATGCTGAACTTGGCCGTTTTGTAAAGAGGTACATGTGTAACTAGACCCAGTAACTGGGGCGCTGTACTCCTCTTTTGAGATTTTTGACATTATCTGTCGTACTAGCGCCCCAGTCCGTGGTATATATGGAAAGTGCTCCGATTCGGAGTCCGAAGCGGTTTTTTTCTGAATCAGTTACAAAATTGTCAAAATTGCAACAAGGACTCGACAGAATTGCTTGAAAATCGCCTACTGGCTTCTCCAAGTATCTACGGTGAAATAAAATGCAGTTAATTGTACTCACGATCATTTTTGGTCCTCCAAATCGATGATTATTAGCCCACTATCACGCATATATCAAATTTGCCGTTAGAATCGCCATTTTGAATGTGATACTCAACGACCGTTTCCTTATGTCTAAAACGCTGCGAGGATTGCGTGTTCGCTGAGGCCCTGACTTTCATATTGTTTTCCGCGCAGTCAACGCAGGATACCAGGCTGTGTGTAGCGCCAATGTTCACTGATGCCCTGACATTCATATTGATTTGCGCAGTCAATGCAGGATACCAGCTGTGTAGCCTGGTATCCTGCGTTGACTGCGCAAATCAATATGAATGTCAGGGCATCAGCGAACATTGGCGCCACAACACAGCCTGGTATCCTGCGTTGACTGCGCGGAAAACAATATGAAAGTCAGGGCCTCAGCGAACACGCAATCCTCGCAGCGTTTTAGACATAAGGAAACGGTCGTTGAGTATCACATTCAAAATGGCGATTCTAACGGCAAATTTGATATATGCGTGATAGTGGGCTAATAATCATCGATTTGGAGGACCAAAAATGATCGTGAGTACAATTAACTGCATTTTATTTCACCGTAGATACTTGGAGAAGCCAGTAGGCGATTTTCAAGCAATTCTGTCAAGTCCTTGTTGCAATTTTGACAATTTTGTAACTGATTCAGAAAAAAACCGCTTCGGACTCCGAATCGGAGCACTTTCCATATATACCACGGACTGGGGCGCTAGTACGACAGATAATGTCAAAAATCTCAAAAGAGGAGTACAGCGCCCCAGTTACTGGGTCTAATGTGTAACCTAAATATTGATTGTTATCATGGTTATCAAAATCATGACAATGGCAATGATTTTGATTTGAACTGCCCTGGGGTATCAACTATCAAAATGATGGTGGTTGGGGGGGGGGGGGGGGGGGGGGGGAGTGGGGATTGGCCTACCCGATGTAGTCATGGTTGTGTAGTATTCAGAATGCCCATGTTCAGATGTTAGGTACATGCAACTGATTAAACTAGACCTAAACCCAGTAACCGGGGCGCTGTACTCCTTTTTTGAGATTTTGACATTATCGATCGTAATAGCTAAGTAAGTTAGTATAGTACTAGTAGTAGTACGACCGATAATGTCGAAATCTCAAAAAAGGAGTACAGCACCCCAGTTACTGGGTCTAAATTAAACCCAAATTCCAAAGAAAGGCAAACGAGAAGAACATGTATGTTGGCAACAATTGCAATAAGATGAAGAAGATGCGTAATCTTGTTGTTTTTTTTTTTTATTTGCCGGATGATTTCTAACTTCGTTCCTTTTCCAAGTAGTTTGAAGGTGATTTAATGTTACACTTGAATGTCCAGTTCAGTTGAGAATGTGAAAAATGCTTATTTTAACACTAAAGAAAACTCCTTTAAAAACTACATTAGATAGTGTATTTAAAAAAATAAAATAAACAAAGTTTTGGTTTCTGTCGCCATCTTCTTAAAACATAAAATCTCATAAATCTGTTTGCATCTCAATAAGTGGCTTAATACATACTCTCGTACTAGACAAGACTTAAAGCAGCACTGTTTCAATTACTCAGTTGCATGTGTATTCCTTGACTCTGATGAGCTGAGCATGCCTATGGTTTTTATGGGTACACACAAGATACACAGTTTCTTGTGAATGAGTTCATCAAGAAGTTTAGGTACATGTGCTTGTATAAAAAGCGCTTGTATTTCTATTCTAATTTCCAACACTCAACAAGTCTTTGATTAATGTATACATTTTGTAATCTTACATACAGGGCATCATGACAAAAGTTGATAATGTTGAGTCCATTCTATTTTTTCCGTAGCTGGAATGGAGTTCTGCTTGGTTACGGCAACATGAAGCTACTTCAGTCCTCTGGAGCCATCATCGACGACAGTCCATTTATTCATTTTGATGTGGAACTAGAAGCGGTGATATTCAAACCATCAATAGGGAGTATTTTAAAGGTAAATAAGGGTGATTTGTGGGGATTTTTTTGCTGATTTCAAGCCTCCTGCTGTCCCACCATTTTATATCTTTTATTACAACACCCCTTTACAAAGATTCTGCCTTTTGATTGGTGTAGAGCACATCACATGATACGTCTTATTTCTATTAGAAAGCCGCGCGAACATGACGCTCTATACTTGTAGTAACCAATGTACTATCCCATAGCAACCAATATACTACACCCATAGCAACCAATGTACTACACCCAAAGCAACCAATGTACTACACCTATAGCAACCAATGTACTACACCCAAAGCAACAGCAGTTTCTTGATACCTAGACGTCTAGGCACAATACATGTATCAGGTGTTATTAAACAATTACTCCTATTGACTGCATTTATTCGTGCTGTGGTTAAAACTATGACTCCCAAAGTGATATTGCAGTGTGACATTGAAGAGACGCACATTGTGCTCACTGCTGTACACGTTTAGGTATGCTGTCCACAGTGGCGATGTTGCCAATGCTGTGATTGGTCAATATGTCAAGTGGGGTGGCTTAATGGATCGGTCTGTATGAAAGAATTATAAATAAGACAGGCATTTTCAGAAGCTTGCTTGAAACACCCTCGCGTGTCAGGCCTCGAATTAACCCACAGCACCCACAGCAATTGCCGTGGTGCCCTGTGCTTTTGCTGTGGTGCCCTTTGCAAAGTTCCAATACAAATTGACATTTTCCTCACAGAAGTGCCCCTTACCAGAGGAAAATTGCCATGCCCCTTTAAGAGTGAAGTTCAAGGCCTGGTGTGTACATGTACATGTAGTATGCACTTAACAATAATCTAAACAATGCGTCTCCTTGTTTATTGACGTCTTGTAGTGTGTTGTGAATGAGCTAGCATCAGACCACATTGGTTGCCTGGTCCATGACTGGTTCAACGTTTCTCTACTCCCCGACAAGGAACAAATCAATGGAGAGTGGCCGTCCAGACTAGAGCCAGGCTATGTGATCCTGGTACAGGTTGACAAACTGCAGGTGATGAATGGAATGCTGGCTATAGAAGCCAGGGAACCCAACGATGGGTAAGTGTGGTACAAGGCCAGAGAATAGACCTTTATCATGCTGCCACCATCTTGGTCATGTGCCCTGCATCCAATAACAGTAATGGATGCTGATGCTCGTTGTTCAAAAAGGAACCTGAATATGTTTGCCCTTCCAGCCTCTGTTTGGTTACATTGATTTGAATGGGAGAAAAAAACAAGATGGCTGCACCATGATAAAGGTCTATTAGGGCCCTTTTCAAAATCTTGGCTTTGGCTTCATCAGCCATTGTGAAATCGTGAACTCTTGGTACAGAGCTTCGAACAGAGCCAAAGCCAGAGCCAAAGCAGTGGATTCATAAAGGGGTCTATTGTGATAATAAAAATCGAGTACATTTATAATATTAAATATGTTATTGTTAGTGGCGTGTCGTGGCTGAGCGGATAAGAATACCGGACTCAAGCTCTGGTGTTTCTGAACAGCAGAGTGTGGGTTCGAGTCCCGGTCAGGACACTTGTGTCCTTAAGCAAGACACTTAACCATTATTGCTGCGTCCTTCGGATGGGACGCAAAGCCGTAGGGCCTGTGTGTTGTGTAATGCGCGTAAAAGAACCCAGTTCACTTATCGCAAAGAGAAGGGGTTCGAATATTGGATGCATTTGAGTGCATTGTCCCAGAATTGTAAAAGTCACATCACACCAGTGTTACAATCTCTCCATTGGCTACCTTTGCCATCTCGAATTGTATTAAAGTTACTTTTGTTTGCTTTTCATTGCCTGCAAGGTTCTGCTCCTGAATACAATACCAATCTGTTCATTCAATATCATCCCTCTAAGAACCTTCTGCCCTCCAATTCGTTTTCACTCGGTGTACCTAAAACTCACAGATTATGGGGGGTGGGATTGTTCATTCGCACATGCTGGATCTGCACTCTGGAACGTACTTCCTCAAGATATCCGTATTATTTCTGATGTCCACACTTTCAAAGTTATTCTCAAGACTCATCATTTCAAGATACATGTACCATTCTATAAGTCGTAGTTTTGTTGTTATTTATTATTTAAAGCTTTTTTTCTCTGCTTTTTTTTCTCTGCTGATGAATTGTACAGTAATTCAACATTAAAAAGTTATATTGATTCAATTTCCTTTGATCAGGTTTGGGTTGAATCAATACAATGACCTTGTTTTGGACACCCCTGATGGCTTGTCACCACAGACAGCGGCTGGAATGGAGTCTAGTGAGGAAACAAAGAAAAAGAAGAAAAGTAAGAAGTCAGGCAGTGATGTAGCCTCCGCACAAGAGTCATCTAACCCCGGTGAGCCAGACGCTGTACTGGCATTGCCAGCTGGAGAGGAGACTAATCGCAAGAAGAAATCAAAGAAACGCAAGCTGTTGGAAACAACCATGGAGTCAAGTGAGTCACAGGTTTCAAACAACCCAGGTGATGAAACACCTGGAGAGGAGACTAGCCATAAGAAAAAGAAGAAGAAAAAGCATGGTGAAATTGAAATGATTATTGACAGCAGTGTTACAGCAATAACCGAAGACAGCAAATATGAGGTGCCAGAAACGACTGGTACGGAGACTAGTCATAAGAAAAAGAAGAAAAAGAACAAGCATGGTGAAACTGAAACGAGTGTTGAGAGCAGTGTTGCACCATTAACATTGAAGGACAGCAACTATAATGTGCCAGAAACAACTGGTATGGAGACTAGTCATAAAAAGAAAAAGAAAAAGAAGAAAAGTGACAAAGATGAAGTCAAAGATGAACTAACATCAACTCCTAATTGTTCAAACCTAATTGTTGAAGTCAAAACAGAAGACTGTGAAATTCCCACGAAAAAGAGAAAGAAACATTCTTCAACTCTGGACAGTCTTCCAGCCGAAGATGAAAGTCAGCCCGGAGCATTTACAAAGCTGAAGAAAAAGAAAAGTAAACCGAACGACTTACTTGGAAAATCTGATCAAACTTTTTCATTGTCGGACTCTCAGAATGAGCTTCCCGCCTTGGAGGACGAAGCAGGCCCCGACAAGAAAGCCAAGAAAAAGAAGAAGAAATCCAAACAGGGACATGATAAGAACGATAATGAATTAATGAACAATTTGGACCTTGAGGCCTCGGTAAAAGATGAACCAAATCAACTTCACAGTCCGAGTTCATTGACCTCTGTGTCAAAGTTGGCAAGTAGTGAGACACCCCATAAGAATCACAAAAGGAAAAAAAATGGACACGGTGTTGAAATTGCTGGTAATGGAACGACTAAAAAGAAAAAGAAAAAAGATAGACACTAATTAGGTGTGTTATTTTTTTATTTCATTTTATTTGGCCGTTAATATCAAAGATATGATTTAGGAAATTTAAAATACAGCCCCCCACGCTCCCCCTGAAAATTTTGCCATGGATATTTTTTAACAGAAGGCAGTTGACGTGCATTAAAGAGCGATGTATTCAGAACATTTCTTTTTCACTCTATACTCCAAGGTTTGTGGTAAGACTATAGAGCACCGAAGGCGCAAGATGGAGAACTCTTGACTGAAATGTGAAATCCCACTGGACGCCATTTGAGCAAGTAACTCTATTGATACAACAATAGAGCAGTGCAGACAATGACCATTGCTATCAATGTGAAACAAAGCATTCACTTGTTGAAATGGCGCCCATGCGTATTTCACGTTCCAACAATAGATGGTACCTCTAAGTGGCTATAATAAACTGTTATTATTTTTATTATTATTATTAAATCTTTCTGGTAACGAAACCAAGGGACCCCCAACAGCATTGTGACCCGTAGGTGTGAAGATACAATGTACCTGTGATAAGAAGCAATGAAGAAAGTGTGGTTATAGATGTGGGAGGAACACCCCGATAGTATTTCTAAATTTATGTGAATAACTTTCAACAATAATTTTTGTTGGGGCAAACCATTTTCACCATGAACTTATAAATGTCACCCCGTGTCGAAACTACATAATTTACATACGTAATTTGAGAAATATGAATATTCATGTCAGAATTATTATTATTTTTTTTTTTTCACACGATCAACAAAGCCCGTACAATTTTTTTTTTACATGAACAAAAACTAAGTGCCTGATAAATAAGCTCTAGATCAATGTGCAAGTCTGCATATTGCTAACTGGTTATAAACACTCTTAGCCATGCCTTTATCAGCCTTTTAAACACCCGCGTGACATGCTCTCGACCAATCAGAATGGATAAACTGTCTGGTGTATTTATAAATGGCTTTTTAAGGACGGCTTTTACTTATGAATGCGTATTATGATTATTTCAAGCCAAGGCAGTGGTATAACTAAGGGAGGGGGGCACACACGCCCCCCCAACTGATGTCTGTGCTAGTCCACTCAACCAAGACATGCCATACACATTATTGAGCAATCTTTTGAAATGTACATACAGAAACGTATTCTTTATCTTTACGATGTGATTGCCTGAACAGCCATAATTTCTCAACTAATAAAATAATTATATACACATGTACATGTACTGCTTTTTTATTTCTTTATTTTGAGTGGTTGATGCAGTCTCCCCTCCTCATTAATAATGATAATAATTTTGGGGGCTAATCATCCTTGCTTGAAGCTGAGCAGCTGAATTGCGAAAGACGCGGCGACAATGTGTTCGAACTCCACAGTGCGGGCATGCAAAAGGGCGGCCTTTGGCAGCCAGCCACATCATGACAATGAACGGGAAGCACAGCCAGAAATCGAAAGTGTTTTTGGTTTTTTTTCTGGAGGGAGGAAAACCGGAGGGCCCCCCGAGAAAAACCCTTGTGGCGCAGGAGAAAACCGACCCACAACTCGACTCGCATATGGCCCTAGCCAGGAATCTAACCAGGGCCACAGTGGTGAGAGGCGAGAGCTTTACGCACTAGCCACCCATGCCACCCCGCGGCCCTCACATGGCAAAACAATGCAATTCGAAAATGGGCATTTTGAGAAAAACGACAACAAAACTTTCAAAAATGCCAAATAAGAGACAGACGGCTGTATCTCGGAAACGGAGCAACGTACAGAATTGAGACTCATCTAGAAGTGAAGAGCGTCCTCATTTTACCCAGAAAATGCATCAAACTCAAAACCACAAAAAATTGAGTTGCATTGTTTTGCCATATGAGGGCCGCCCGATTACTGTAGTTGCAAATTTCTGACACTATCTTTCAGACATTTTTTTAGTAGTCAGGGTGGCAGCTTTCAAACGGCCTCCAGAAAAAATAAATACTGTACTATTCAAAATGTTCACTATGAACATGCACAGAAAATTTAGATTTTCCTTATTTCTTTTTGCGTAGAACAACCACCACACACATCAAATAAAATACACCAAAAAAAATTACACAAACGTAAAAAAAAAATGGCCCATGCACAGAAAATTTAGTTTTTCCTTATTTCTTTTTGTGTAGAACAACCACCACACACACATCAAATAAAAGACGCAAGATACAAATTACAAGCATAAAAAAATGGCCCATGTTCTTTTAATGAGAAAACCTCGTTATTAAAGTAAATGATGGTAAGCATTTACCTCTTACAACTTTAAGTCACATACACACGTAAAATCCACAACGGTACAATTGGAAATTGTTTTTAAACCCCTTCAGTTCAAGATTATTACTTTACCCTTAAAGAGGCCAATTCATTTCTTTACAATCATCACCGTGTGCCTACCCAGAGACATTGCTAATCTTGGTCATCAAATGCTGCAACTTGCCTAGACTGGTCCCCTGTCTCCAGTCTATCATTGGATAGACATGCGATGACACACTGTGGAATGCACACACAACATAACTACCAGACTGATAACTATAATAATAATAAAAATAATACTAATTTGGGAGGCTAATCCAACCTTACTGGCAGCTGAGAAGCTGAATTGCGAATGGGGCCTTTGGCAGCCAGCCACATCAACCCATATATGACCACGGAGCACAGCCTGAGATTGGAGGGAGGAAAACGGAATGGCCTGGAGAAAAACCCTCGTGGCACAGGAGAGAACTAACGCACAACTCTACTCACATATGACCCTAGCCGGGAATCGAACCAGGGACACATTGGTGAGAGGCGAGCACTTTACGCACTAGCCACTCGTGCCACCCAACTAGATGTACATGAATGTGTCTACACATTTAAACCAAGGGCTTTAACAAAAAGGACAGTCCTCGCTTCGCTTTCGTGTAGACCAATGGGGATGTCGCTAAATAAAACATGCAAGAACAAAAGGAAGTCCTCAATTAACATACAGGAAGAGATTTTTGCTGCCTTATGGAGACATTAGACAAAAGGGCAAGCAAGGAACAATGTGTTTCCGTGGGGAGAATCTAAAGAGAGAGTTGCTCCACAAGGGAATTTTGGGAGGAAGTCTATGGGAAAATGTTGAGTGCAGGGACAAAGGAAAGAAAAAAAGATGCCTCCACAAGTCTCCACAAGCTGTGCGTACACACACAGCTTTATGGCATGCAGAAGTTAAGTGGGTCACAGGTACATCTGTACATGGCACTAGTACAGTGGCGTCTCGTGCCCAGAGTGAATAAGAACACTGGAGTCAAGCTCTGGTGTGTCTGATCAGCAGAGTGTGGGTTTGAGTCCAGGTCGTGACACTTGTGTCCTTAAGCAAGACACTTAACCATTACTGCTGCGCCCTTCGAATGGGACGTAAAGCCGTAGGTCCTGTGTGTTGTATAATTACTAGTAAAAGAACCCAGTGCACTTATCGCAAAGAGAAGGGGTTTGCCCTGGTGTTCCTGGTTTGATCGGCTGCAGATTGCGCCACAGCACCTTGTAAACTGTTACATGGTGCTATGTAAAGGAACAGGTCTCATACTTCAAAACCTAGCTCCACACACCTTGCAGGAAAAAAACACTGAGTGCTTTGAGACGCCCATCTGGTGTGATAAAGCGCTATATAAGAACTGCGTATTATTATTATTAGTATCTTCTAAAGGCCAGTATCTGGCATTATTCACACGCCTCAAAGTAAGACGTCAGGCTATAATTTGCCATTCATCCAAAATGGCTGCACTCTAAGAATGTTTTCAATGAAGATTTGGACAGATACCAATGTGCTCGGCGTTTTCCCGGTTCTAAATGACATTATTATGTACAACATTGATGTTTTGGCATATCACAATTAATTTAAGAATTCCAAAAGAAAACAGCTTATAAAAAAAGTTAACAACATATAAATAAAAAAGAAAACGATGGAAAAAAAGAACTTGAAGATTTCATTGGTAACCTCTCACCTTAAGTAAACTGCTGTATTTATATGGGTATAAAACTGGATATGACAATACACTGTATAATGGATCAGAATAAAATGGACAACATCACTTCATGTAGATATAACACACAGAGAGATATTTTATACAGAAAAGTTGACTTTTGAATACCTTTTTGTTATCACTATCTGTTAAAATCTATAAGTTGAAACTTTTCACATTTTGGGCGAGCAAAGAAAAATTGACTGGAGCGGGATTTGTACCTGCCACCTCTGGATTAGCGTGCCGGCGCTCTACCAACTGAGCTATCTGATGGAGGTCTCCCTATAGAGACCTTTTTCTAATGCTGCGTGCACAGACAGGCGCTGGAAATCATTCAGCAGACGACGCACCAGCCATTGAGTTTGTACATGGCTGTACCCAACATGACTGCAAAACGAACTTTTCCCGGGGTCATGCAACCTCTCTATAGACCTTATGCATATGCTGTCATTTGAGTAGGGCGGCCTCGGCTAGCGGTCAAAATAAGGTTGCCCATGGGCCCATCCTGTGCGCCATACGTACAAGGTGTGCGTTTTACATTGTTGCATCATCGTTTTACCGCTAAGATGGTGGCGTGATGGCGTCAATGCACAAGGTCCATTTTGTCAATATCTTTGTTTCCCTTGTGGTTTATTACTTGATAAGTTGAAACTTAGTCAGGGGCAGATCCGGGGGGGGGGGGGGGGGGGGCGTGAGGGGCGCATGCCCCCCCCCTTTTTTTCCTTCAAAAAAAAAAAATCAAGATATCATCCCGCCCACTTGCAAAGAGAGATAAACTTTCAACATTACACTACAATGTTCACTGTAATGTCAAACAATAAGAGGCCACAACTTGCCTTTAATCATCATTTGCTGCTTGATCGATAAATTTCACGCCCCCCTCGTTTGGAAAATCCTGGATCCGCCCCTGTTAGTTAAAGTGAGTACATGTATAAAAGCTATCTTTACAGTGCATTTGTACAGCTCGTTACAAGCTGAATACTTTACGGAGGCGACTGCCTCCCTGCCCCTGCCCATTGCCTCGGTGCCCCTTCATATATTCCAGTGTGATTAACAATTTACTTCATAGAGGTGCCTTTTACTGAGGAGAAAAACCCCGCCTTGTCCTTAAAGGCAAAGTATACCTTTGGTTTTTGGAACCGTACATTTGCCTTAATGCTATATATTTGTAGATATATACCATAAAACTAACCTGTGTAAATTTCATTTCAAAAGGTGGCAGCGTTTTTGAGATATCGCTAAAAGTCTGGAGCGGTTGTGTTCACGCAGAAGAAGTATCCGTCATTGGAATACACATCCCGAGAAGCGTTACGGCCATAACGCTTCTCAGATTCAAATTTTTGGGGATAAAATAAAATGATATATTTTTCCATAACTGCAGTACTTTGAAATGAAATGTTTCTCAAAATACATTATACTGTCTAAAGCTGCTGTACTTCTTACCTAGTTAGTTATTATTGCCATAAATTTTCAGAGTCATTACCAAACGTATACAGACCCTTTAAACAACAAGAAAGTATTAGACCTGCATTACATGACTGAATATCACCGAACAGGAACACAGTTGCTAAATAACTAATGATTTCACTGTATGAATTACACTACAGGGTTCTTTCTGTAGTTTTATGTTGTAAAAATGTACTTGTGTTGTTATATTCTTGCTCATTGTGTTCAACACTTTTTTTTTCTCTCCCTGTTTTTTATTCTCCAAAGCGCACTGAGACGTCACTGTGATTATTTACGCTATTTGAAAACTGTTCTATTATTATGACTACTGGTTTAAAAAGATGAGTTTTTAATTTTGTGAACCATGTTAAAAAAAAAAAACCTTAAAACAAAAAACACGTTGAATTCAGCCCAATAACATCTAGAGTGAAATGCAGCTTCTGCCAGTTTAATAACCGCAACACCATTTTTTTTTACCACTTTTGGTAAGGCTTTGCAACACGGACAACTGATTAAAATGCATATTCAGCCCTCGATGTTTAACCAGGTGGATGCCGGATGTCCTGTATCCACAAAAATCTTGCAAAGGTCGCCCGAAAATTTTGTTTAGGCTCGTGCACAGAGCATGCACTCCCCATGATATGCTTCGATTCACCCACACAAAGATGACAGATGGAGTGGAATATTTTGCCGATTTTAGCCCATTGTGTAGGGGTTACTGAGTAATCCCTGATTCCAGACCTTTGTCTGTTTGATCCAAGAAGAGGATTACGAGATATCAAGATGAATAAGAGACGTTGAACAAATGTTCAGTTTTTGACGTGGGAGGTAAACCCCAAATAAGGCGGGGGGGGGGGGGGGGGCCCACGCAATTAGAAAGGTACTGGAAACCTAATCTACTTGAAAGGCTCTGGTTCGAGGCAGGATTTAAAACCGGGGTACACAGAGGTGGAAAGGCAGGGGGGAAAAAACCACAAATCTAACCCGACAAACATGGGTCCAATCTCATAGAGCTGCTTAAGCAGTAAAAAAGCAGCTAAGCACAACAAAACCAGAATAAGGGTTACCAGCCAAAATTTGGTGTTGCTTACCATGTGTGACTGGTATCCTGCAGTTTTTTGTTTTGCTGAGCAGAAAATTGTGAAGTCTTCAAGCCATACTTTTTGCTTAAGCAGCTTGATGACATTGGGTCCTGATTAATGAACTGATGGATAAGCTAAAGGCTTACTTGATAACCGACTCAAAATGGTGTTGTGTCGTTGTGATTTATAACTGGTACCCATGATAACTGGTACCCTACATACAAAACTGGTTCACTGAACTACACTTTATGACATCAGCTATTCTTTAAATCATAAGAAAATTGGAGGCAGCCTTATCAGTATAAATTTCATATCATCCTTTCTCTATTTCAAAGACATTTCCCCAGACAACTTTTCGTTGTAGGGTAAGATTTTCCCAAACTGCATCCTCCGTAAACGGACATCCTTTTGCGATGCCTCCTGCATTCACTACCAACGACGGCCCCCCGTGAATAAGTTTTTCCCTAAATGTTTGTGTACACATAATCATCAGTAGCGCCACTTGCCACCGCTGCTTCGACCCCGCCCTCTGCCACGCCCACCTCTCCACTGATTACCTCGCTGTCCTCGTCCGGCACCGCCTGAGAAACGGTAAACAAAAAAATTAATGGATCTTGTAAAATTCTTCTCAAATCCAACAGTAGATTTTTGCTAACATTTGAAATCTGGAAATAGGGGTATGAAGAGGAGCAAGAAGGCCCCAAGCATATTGTCCCATGGGGCTCCAGAGTCAAGCTGACCCCCGGTAGGGTTCGGACTTCGGGGCTCATTTAGACCTGCTGCAGCAGCTCACCACGACCTCTGGTTTGTAAAGGAGCTCTCTCATGTGTTACAGAGCGAGCCTTCTATTTCAGGTGGTGTCTGACTTTGGCTGCCGTTTTTGTTTTTGGGGAAAGGGGATGTGTTGACTACTCCTTCCCTGAAAATTGAAACGCGCGGTTTTTAGGCGTTTTAAACTCAGAAATCGGGGAAAAAAAGGACAGTTGGCATGTGTTTGTTTCTCCTTCTTAGCGACTGCGTGTTTCCCTGACACTTACCATAGCCAGCCCCATACTCAGGGTCACTCGGTGCAGCACCAGCCTTATTGCTGTATTTTCCCGATGGGGGTTGATACATGGCCCGGGGTGTGTGAGATTTCTTCGGAGCCCCTACGGTGGCAGCTTTCTTTGCGGGAGAGGGGTCACTGGGGAAGGTGATCGGAGTGATGTTGGATCGCTTCTGCCTGCAAATTGAATGTAATTGAAAGAAAAGTAAAGATAATGTATAAAATACAGCAGATAGGATACAGCAGTGAGTTGTTAACCTGGTTGGTCACAAATTATCAGCTTCATTGAAATCCCTCTCACATCGTCGTAATATATTGTCACTCTCCCTCTTCTATAGGTATTACCATGGGATGTGTTCCAACGGTTTAACACTGGTTGTTCCCTGTCAACCGTCCGTTTGGACGCACTACACGCTTCTCTGTCCTCTCCCATCCTTACACTGTAACGGTTTCGAAATGTAATTCTAAGATGTACTCTACAAATTTTTTCCCACGCACTGCTCCACTTTGGAACTCTTTGCCTGTATCCTGTTTCCCTATGGGCTATATAATCTTTCTCAATTTGAGCAGAATGTAAACAGTTTTCTTCTGCCCTAATTTTTTCCAACTTTCTTTCTCCTTTCCTTGTAGCCCTCACCTAGAGTGGCCTTTTGCCTTGTGATGGGCGACTATCATAAAAAGATTTTTGTTTAAATGTAACATGATTTCATACCTGCCAACTTTTAGAAATAAATTAGAAATAGGAACAGCGCAGAGAAATGTAATCACAGTCCCTGATAGTATGTGGGCGTAGGACAAAGAAGCGGAGTGAGTCCAATGAATTGGCACTATTAATGGGGCTGACAGCAAAGCTCAGTTTTTTATTGGCGACCGAAAATCTCCCAAAACCATAAAGTAACAGACAATTGAAGTCACTGACTGTGTGACACCATGACATTACGAACTGCATGTTTGTTAATGATGGTAACCGAACAATGTGGAAGTCTTTCAAGTAATTTTAAGTGCAAAGTGAGATCTGCAAAACAATATATCGCAATACCGTCAAATCACAGGCCCAAATGATGCATTTACGACAGATCTGAACATCGGGACTTTGGTTGCAGCTATGACCAGATTGCTGCAAATAACTCTTGTTAATGAAGCCAATCTTAATAGCAACAGCCATTACCGGGGGCGTGGCCAAGATTTTTTTTGTACTGGGGGCGGGTTGGGGGGGGGGCATTGCTTTTCAATGGGGGGGGGGATTGTTTTTTAATGAATTACATATCTGGATTTTTTCCATGGGGGCGGGGGGGAGCACTGGAAATTTGTGGGAGGGCATGTGCCCCCCCAGGCTCCCCCCGTGGATAAGCTGCTGGCCATAGCCGCTGAAATGGGAGCAGCAGTCTTAATCCAGTACAAACTTTCTGTTACTTACCCTAATGGTGAAGGTTCAGGACTTGTTGCTTGTTTTTGTACTGGCTTCCAGGAAAGAACAATTGTGCTTTTGTAGGACGGGGGGTTCCGGAATAGGTCCTTTACGTATATATAAAAAAAAAAATTAAAATAAAAAAATCGATAAAATCAATTAATATCATAACTTACTGTTTACAATATGAAAGTGGTGGCAACTTTCTACAATGAACAAGTGTAATGGGAGACCTTTGAGACGCTGGCGGCAGCAGACACCAACGGTCCTTTTTGACAGTTATGAGCACGCACGCACATGCTCAGAACTGCGTGTGTAGTTCTGAGCATGCATACTTTTATTTTTATGGAAGTCGCCAGACACACAAGGCCAGTAAGCCACTCAAGGTGTGGGCTACAAATCAACTGTTTTTTTCCAAGGGCAGTTGCCACCTACTCCTGGGGCTGAAACAGGGTAACCCCCTTTACAGTCCACAAGGATGTAGGCTTAGGTATCACTACTGGTAAGAACAGTGAAAGGGGACCGTTCAAAAGTGTCCCACTAAACTGGACAGAGTTTTACTAAAATAAGAATGCAATATTAAGGACTTAGTATTGTAAGGTCAGTGTGATGTTTGATGCACAATTAAATAAAATCATCTTTAAAATAAATTATTAAGGGTCCGACAGCTGAGTTCTGAGTTACACCAAAGATACTAGAAAAGCAAGATAGGACACTCTGTGTAGAAACATGAAATGCAAAATGGGTGCGCCCGCTGTTGTTAGGTAGGTAAAACCAAAGAGCTTGTAGTTTGCGCGATAAGTAGGGCCTACTAAATGAACAAACTTAGGCCAAATGATCCCACCAACTAAAAAAGGTGAAGGCAAATTTGGTGTTCGGCCATAAAGTGTGCCAATAATCCAAGCAAAATTGACACATGGGGAAGGGCGCCATCATGCGGTAGATAGGTAAAAAGTCGTTACAAGTGTCCTATCTCGTTTTTCTAGTATCTTTGGTTACACCTATGGTAGGATTGAGTGGTGAGGAAGGTTCTTTGCAAGGGACCAGTCTGACTCACCTTAATTAATGTGTTTATGTTGTTAGTGACTCGTAGCGCCACGACTTTCAGTTTGTTCTCCTCTTTCTTCATCTCCTCGCCAACTTTACCCTGCAGCGCAATTCTCAACTGTTTCACGTACAGCTGCGTTCCTCTAGCGAAATACTGTAATCTGTAACAGAAAAAAAAAGATGATGAAAAGGTGAAATGTGACGTTAGACTTTCTAACCCCAAACCTATATCCAACAAATAGTCACAGGGACATTTTAACGTAAAGTACATGTGGGTCATTCTATAAATTTGGGGTCCAAAGTGTGACATTTTCCTGTCCCTGTTACACCTGACGTGTGCAATTTAATCTGAAAATATCTTTAAATTTGACTTCAAACTCTTTTGATTTGTTGAGCATGTACTTTGCATTAACATAATCACTCTTGGAGGTAGAAGGCACCAAAGAGTGTGCTGTAAATATATGAAATCTTGTGTCAGATGTAACAAGGGACAACAATACAAAAACGGACCCCAAATTTATAGAATGAGCCATGTTCACGTAGTGACTTAAGTTACCTTGTGGCATAGAAATAAATAATAACCTGCGATGTTACGAAAACAGGATTTATTTTTTTTTTTCTGTCAGTGTTAAAAAGGTGTTTTTGTGTCTGTCAGTCGAAAAATGTCGGACTTTAAAAATATGATTTTCCGAAAATTAAAATTTTGAGTTGGAAGAATATCATGCCTGCTGTAAATATTAATTAATGCACACAAACAAAAGTTGACAAGTACTCCCTGTCCAACCTTAAAAAGGTTCCAAATTCTGGAGGACCTTTTGGTTGACAGAAATTTGCTGGGATGGAGGGAATTGACTTTAAACCAAAATACCTGACTCTGAAGTCTTTCAGTCTGTCTGCGTTCTCTTCAGCAGCCAAGAAATCCGGTCGCTTTTTAGCCAGCTGGTAGAATGTGTACATCAGGCACTCCACATAAGAGAATTGAAGCTTGGGTTCATCGGTGGCTTTGCCATTCTCTGTGTCCTCCCCCTCTGGTTCCGCAGGGGGTAGAGGCATGTATTCCTGCAAAGAATGGAAACAAATCGAGTCAAGGGCTCGACATTTGCACTGGACTGCGGCTCAGGCCCTCAGGCCATTAGTTTTTAGCATTGGGTAAATAAACTAACTCCTTACGTAGTGCATCAAAAAAAAACATGCCCCTCCACCCATGCCAACGGGTGAATTCTCTCATGTGGGAATGTTCTAGTAGTGTAGTTCGGCACAATGTCACAGTCCAGCTGAATATTCTGGCCAGGTGTATGCCTTCAGGAGTATTCCTTAGCACCTTGAACGTGCCCATACTCAACACTCACTAGCCTTTCGTCAAGGCCTTCCTGGCTTTGACAGCTATGTAGCCGCGAAGACAATACAAGTCAGCGCGCGCGATCGAGGGGCGAAGCCACGTGGGCCTTTTCCAACTTGATTTTGCATGTTGATTTATTCATGAAGTTTTAAACGGAACAGCGCTGAAACGTTAACCAATCACAATGCGGATGAGGTTAATGCGCGCTGACCCCATTGCTTCTGATTGGCAGGGAATTTTGCTACCCTGTTAGGGTAGCAAAAATCGAGAAATAAAGAAAAACATTAGAATTTCCTGACAAGTTGGAAAAGGCCCTCGTGGCTTCGCCCCTCGTGCGCGCTGACTTGGTCTTCGCTGCAGTTGCTTCGCGGCTACACAGATTTCTGAGCCACAAAGGCCTTGGCGAAAGGCTAAACACTCACATGTTTGGACTAAATTAAGATTGGTATGCTGTTTAGAATAATAAGCAACTGTTATTTGAGACAGCAGAACTAAACCCTACAAACACAGACAAGTCCCCGTATAGGATTTCGGAGAATTTGGGACTGTTTGGGTTAAGCATTACTCTTCCAAAAACATCCCACTTAATTACTTTTCATAACTTTTTTTTTATTCCCCCTAAATTATTACCAAACCAGTTACTATTCCATAAAACCTACCACCAGTTTACTGAAGACGTTGTTCAGACTGTCATCGCTTCCAACATCAAGAGTAAACGTCGACATCTCTGCAAGCTGACGCAACACCTCCAGTTTGATGTCATACTCTAGAACTGCTTTACTCTTCTCTTCTCCTTCTTTCTTGCTCTCGCTGCCCGGCGCCACGATGTCTGACAAAACTGGCAGGACGTTGTTGCACATGTAGACCACAAATTTTGTGGATGCAACATTTCTCTGGGAGGTAAAAAGAATAGCAAATTATTAATTTTATGGGTATAGTTTTACTTCATTACTCAACAGAATTGAAAATAATTTTATCAGACTCAAAGGTAACATTTGAACATAATTTGTTCCTGTTCAAGATATTACACAGTGAAGTATTGTTATTCAAGGCTCAGGTTGGCTCAGTGGTTTCTTTCCCTGCCTTTCACCTCTGTGGACCCCGGTTCGAATCCCGGACTGGAGCCTTGCATGTGGATTGGGTTTTCAGTCCCTACCTGATTCCGTGGGTTTTCCCCCATTTGGGGTTTTTCTCCCACTTCTAAAACTGAACATTTCTTCTCGTTTCCTAATCACCATCCTGTAATTGGTGCTTGCGCTGTTGGATGTGTAATAAAATAAAATGAAATAAATTGAAAAACACAAGACCAACGGACTTGTCTGGTCATAATTTTACTGTCCCCACACTCACTGGCCTCGGCCAGTGGTCTAACGTAAAGTTTGAGCCCTACTCTATCCTGTTGGTATATCACTACTTCATATGCATGCGCATTTGTAATACGCACATACATAATAATAATAATAATAACAACAATAATTTGGGAGACTAATCATCCTTACTGGCAGCTGAGAAGCTGAACTGCGAAGGACGCGGCTACACGTGTTCGAGCTGCAGGCATTCAAGGGCACCTTCGGCAGCCAGCCACATCAACCCATATATGACCACGGAGCACAGCCTGAGATCGAAAGTGTTTGCTTTTTCGGGAGGGAAGACAACCGGATGGTCTGGAGAAAAACCCTCATGGTACAGGAGAGAACCAACACACAACTCTACTCACGTATGGCCTTAGCCGGGAATCGAACCAGGGACACATTGGTGGAAGGCGATTTACGCACAAGCCCCCCATGCCACCCTACGTTTTGCTTACTTCCGGTTTCAAAGCTGGCATTTGTTTGTGTGTAATTTAACCTGAAAAATCTTGTTTTTTTTTTTACGGTTTGACAAATTTCTAAAAAACAGAGGAGGACATTATTAAGATTTTGTGTCTCCACAACACATACTGTCAAATACAACCACCTAGCTTAGTTAGTTTTTGCGTAAATCATTTCAAAAAATGTTGGCCAATGCATTTGCAATGGGGGCTTCTGATGGCATTTGGCGCTGGTACGTGTGAAGCGGGCGTGGTTTATGCTGTAATGACGTCAGACTTGCCGACAGGATTAGGTACCTTACAAATAAGATCAACTCCCCGTACTTACTGAAAAGAAATGAAGGGCTTCTCTAACGCATTGGATTAATCTATCTACACAGTCTGGATCAGCAGGCTGAAAAGGAAGAACATACATGGTAGTTGACTGATAAAGGTTACAGGTTTTCATGGGCTAGAGAAAGAGCGACAGCAAGAAATAATCCGTTTCTGGAACTTACAAGTTGCAATATTGCGTTCGAACCGACAGATTTTGTCACGCGACCGGTCAGCAATTCTGCTGATCAACTGATGGATGTCTGATTTTCCGTCACCAAGAGTTTTTACTGTAAATTCGTAAATACCCCCAAAAGTTTGGGATTTGGGCAGTCCTACTGGTTGAAAGGTGGTCAAATGACTGGTTTTAAACAGATGACAAAGAAATAGCTGGAGCTGTGAATGCGCGTTCTGCTTGTATAGCCACATGGGTGTTGGCACATTGGCTTATGTGGGTGTTACATAATCAATACATTACGGTGCTCAGTGTAAAGGTCTATTAGTACGTGCAACTGTTGAGCGTCGCATGCAATTTGACCCTTCGCAAAAGGAAGCCTGAGGATGTGACAGGAATTGATAAGTAAATCAAAAAGCAGGAAAGTTTCACAGATTTTCCTTTTATTAACAAAAAGGACATTTATGAATGGGAATCAAAGAGTAGTGACTCGGTCTTAAAGGCATTGCATACGTTTGGTAATGACTCCGAAAATTTATGGCAATAAAAACTTACTTGGTAAGAAGTACAGCAGCTCTGGACAGTATAATGCATTTTGAGAAACTTTTTTCACTTTGAAGTACTGCGGTTATGGAAAAATATATCAGTTTTCATCCCCAAAGATTTGAATCTGAGAAGCGTTATGGCCGTAACGCTTCTCAGAGTGTGTATTCCAATGACGGATACTTCTTCATCGTGAACACAACCGCTCCAGATTTTTGGCAATATCTCAAAAACGCTGCCACCATTTCAAATATAATTTTCACAGGTTAGTTTTATGGTATATATCTACAATTAGATAGGTTTAAAACAGACACTAGGCTCCAACTACCAAACGTATGCATCTCCTTTAAACGGCCATTTTAAAGCCTTGCAGGGTCGTGGCTATGTAACATCCCTCACTATATAGCTCTTGCTACTGGCACCCCAAACAGATTGTTACCTGGAACGGCGACTCTATATCTGCTTGTTCAGCGACCAGCTCCACCATTTGCTGTCTGCCCGTCAGCGTCTGCATCGCTGACATTCTAGACAACAGCTGCATGAAGATGACAAACTCCTCACCTGTTACGTCAGCTAACACCTGTCAGGAACAAATATCACAATAATTGATGTGGACAAATTCCAGGGGTTTTCAAGTCAAGTTGACCCTCATAGCACGTGGCAATATTATTCCCCCCTCAAGTGTCTTGCCTAAGGACACAAGGTGTCATGACCGGGATCAGGCATTGAATTAACCCACGGCACCCACGGTGATTGCCGTGGTGCACTATGCTTTTGCTGTGGTGCCCTTTGCAAAGTTCCAATACAAATTTACATTAATTTCCTCACAGAAGCCCTTTAGGAAAATTGCTGTGCCCCTTCAAGATTAAAGTTAAAGGCCTGCAGGATCCCACACACCTACGACTCAACCACCAGAACTTGCGTTTAATGCGTTAGACCACTCGGCCATAACACAAATGAAACTCATGGTTATTGGCAATGTACAGGACAACTCACTGGCCTTGTACAATCTGCCGACAAGGCTGGCCGTAGTACAGAGACATACAGAGACAGAGCCACATATTGAACTGACTGAACTTGAAAGGTGTGTTCCTTGTTCTCTTCAGACTCATCAGTCACATTTGACGCACTTGACTGTGGCATCATACTGTCTGTTTTCATCAGAAGTTCAGCATTTCTGAAACAGCCCTCAAATGGTTCAGAGTGGACTTTCAAGACAGGCGTACTCATGTGCATGTTGCGGGGCTGACTCCGATGCGAGTGTTCCTCAATGTAGTGTCCCTCAAGGATACGTCATTGGCCCCCCAAGCATTTACCATGTACATCAGAGCAGTCAGTGATATTCTGAGTCGGCATGATGTCAGATATCACACTTGTGTGGCAACATTCAGGTTTATCTGGTGCTTGTCCTCCACATTAAAAATGAAGCAGCCCATGCCTCGGTGGCTCTTGGTGGGGAACTGTATTGAAAATCATTTGACTTAAACACCCACCTACCACTTACAAGGATATACATGTACTTGAACCTACCTCCTTGGTCTTTTCGATGATGAACTCTTCCACCTCCTTGGGTAGTGGGTCTGAAGAGCCCAACTTCAGTCGAGAGTTCAGGAACTTGATGGCTCTTTCTCTCACTAGGTCTTCGCCGGAGATAATTTGGCTGAAGAGACCCCCAAGAGTGCCTGTTAATGTAACAAAGTAATCAGCATTTTTTTACAGAGTGCATTAAAAAAAAATGCATATGACCTGACACTCTCAAACAGGTTCCACTATACACAACCAGTGCACTTGAATGGTCAGACAGTAGGAGGGTTAAGTTGTGTCAAAATGTCCCTTAAATTAACCAGTAAGCACCAGATGACGTGAATACACGGAAAAATGTTTTCCCTGCCTGGAAAACCCATGTAACTTCGGACCTCCGGAGCAAAGATCACCCGGACATTCAACTGCGGACCGTGCACAGAACACACACACACACACACACACAAGTGTGTATTTACCTCCAATCGGGGACCTCCTATTGTCCCTCTTTTGTTTGTACTTTAACTTTTTAGCAACAGCTCCCATTGGTTTTGAACATGATTTCCAACTGGGGACCTTTTCCAACTGGGGACCCTATTGTCCTCTTTTGTTATAAGTCCCCGGTTTGAATGCCTAAACAAACTCACACACACATTGTCTAATGCTTCCTTTCACCCATACAAGAACAAAAAGGGTCTTGAATATAATGGTGTTTTCCAGCCATTGAGAGGTCGTTTTTGTGTAATCCCCGATTATAGACCTTTATCCTTTCAAGTTCCAAGAAGAGGATTTACAAGGCATCCAGAGGCTTCCACCATTCATTGTATTTCAGCTCAATGGAGGTACATGTAAGACAGAGTGAGCAGGGAATTTAGCCATCGTTCTGGGTTTAGTACCACTCCTATGCCGCCGGCAACGGCTGATGTTTTGCAATCTTCGGTGTGTGAATTTACAATCCAAAAAAGAGAATCTTTGCGCTCTTGGCATTGTCAAGTCAGGGTTTCTTTGGGCCAGCGGTACCCTCAAAGAAAAATAATTCCAACGATTCCGCCAAAAAATCTTGCCAGGGGGACAGCACAAAAACAAAAAAATCCTGGTGGCAATCGGTTAAAAAAAAAGGAGAAGCAAAAATGTGCGCATTTCATTTTTTTTTTGGAGATAGGCCTAAAGAAATGAAACACTCGAATACCTTTCATGTCAATTTTAAAGAGTGACATTAGGGAAACATTGACAATGTTGACCTCGTGGGGGTCATCGGACTGGAGGAGCTGAGTCAAGACATCAGCAATACGCAATAAATGGTTGGTGTTCTCCTTGCATAGGTTCGGCAACTCTTTTATGGCTGCTCTCCGAATCTGCAAAAATTTAAAATTAAAAGAAAATGGCGACTCACATTACATACGGACATCAGGAATCATAAAGACAAATTATAATAACAACAGTTTATTACAAAAGAGAAAGCAAAAATTTGCGCAAGTCAGGATTCGAAAAAGAAAAGAATTGAATGAATGCATTTTTATGTCGATTTTGAAGAGTGAGATTTGGGAAACATTGACATACATGTTGTTGACCTTGTGGTCGACCGACATCACACAAGC
The DNA here is from genome assembly GCA_911728455.2 of Marthasterias glacialis. Lineage (NCBI taxonomy): Eukaryota > Metazoa > Echinodermata > Asteroidea > Forcipulatida > Asteriidae > Marthasterias > Marthasterias glacialis. The sequence continues at coordinate 3,002,768 of OU452240.1, forward strand.
AAACTGTCTGTACATGATCTGCCATTTTTGGAAGTCAAAGTGCACATCTTAGAATGCAATTTGACTCCCCAAATCACAGACATTGGGCAGACAGCAACCGTGTGTGACATCAGTTCAAGGGGTCAATACATGTAATAATAATAATAATAATAATAATATGCTTTTACGTTTTGAAGTATGAGACATGTTCCTTTACATACATGACAAAGCACCATGTAAGGGCCATGTCACACGGGGCAATTTTTACGGGCAATTTGGAGGCAACCAACTGCACTGCATGCAAAAGAAACACTTTGGGAGCACAGTGGCTATTTTTCTAACAATGTCTTACAATCCTCAAGAAAATTAGGTGAACATTCAAATGTGAATGTCTTTTCTTCTTGGAGATTGCCTGGAACTGGTTGCCTGTAAATTGTCTCGTGTGACATGGCCCTTACAGTTTACAAGTTCCTGTGGCGCAAACTGCAGTCAATCAAACGCCCGATTGAAATGTTGTAGTAAGAAATGGTCAGTCAAACTTAATACAGATTTTTCGTCGTGTGAAAAGGCCTACGTATGTCTGAAGGAATTTTGAATTTTACGGGCGTGGTACTCGATGATTGTCCCCCCGCCCCCCTACTTACCATGCAGTCGTCATCCTCACATAGATCTAGCTGTGCATTGATTGCCGTGTCTGCCAGATCTCCAAAGAACTTGAAGAACCGAGGGATGAACTGAGCTGCTAGTTTCTTTTCACTGGTGCCCGCAGTTATGGCACTCAGGATTGACCGGTACTCATCCTGGTGCTGGAGGATGGGTAAAGTTAATGACAGATTTGTAAAAGTTAGGTTGGATTTCACTTTGAATTAAATTCATTAAACTAGTTGAAGCACGGAAGAAAGGTCGCCCAGATATTTGTCTCGGAGCATGCACAAAGTATGCATGCACCATGCAATGCTTTGTTTCAACCACACACAAAGAAGACAGATGCCTAGGTCTAGGTGCTAAATATTTTGCGGATTTTCACCCGGGCGTTATGTAGGGGTTATTGTGTAATTCCAGACCTTTGTCCTTATGTTTTTAAGAAGAGCAGAGGATTACAACTTACAAGACATGGACCGAGAGGCTTCCACCATTGTTTGTTAATGACATTGTAGTATTTGTAGTATTGTACAAAACTATGTATTTCGGCTCAATCATTTTTATATAGTTGTAGGTCTAACACTATAACATTAAGACCATGAGAATGAAAGTTATAGATTTGCGTCCATTGCCTACATGTCCCGAAGCCATCGTGCCAAAATGATATGTCCAAAAATTTCATTATTTGTAAGAAAAAGAAACTAAATCACACAAATCAGACTTCCAAACTTTTTAACAACTGTCAAACACCAAATACGATGCATTTCTATGCACCCCCGGTACTTGACGTCATTTGAATAGGGCGCCCTCGTCTACAGGTCAAAATGAAGTTGTTCATTGGCCAATCCTGTGCGCCGTGCGTACAAATCTCTGCGTTTCCATTGTTACATCATCGATTTACCTCCAAGATGGCGGCGTGATGACGTCAATGCATAAGGTCTATTAAGCGATGATCCAGTCTCCAGCCGCGCTAGAGGATAAAACAACGATTGCAGCGCGGACTCATCCTGCCTGACATCTCGAGTCTCGCAACCAGACACTTGCACTCACTTCGCATACTGCAATGTAGCTTGGAGAATGCGAGAGAGTAGTGCTTTCATGTGTCGAACCATTTGATTGGCTGTTGTGTTTACACGGGCTTGGAATAGGCCAATCAGATAGATACATCGTTTCTGCTTAGACCCAGTAACTTGGGCGCTGTACTCCTTTTTTGAGATTTTTGACATTATCTGTCGTACTAGCGCCCCAGTCCGTGGTATATTTGGAAAGTGCTGCGAAGCGGTTTTTTTCTGAATCAGTTACAAAATTGCGACAAAGACTCGACGGTATTGCTTGAAAATCGCCTACTGGCTTCTCCAAGTATTTACGGTGAAATAAAATGCATGTTTCTGCTCTGTACGTTCTGCACTGGTGGCTGCATTTCGTTTTGATTCCTGTTATTTCTTCGTATGGTACTGTAGGTCATCTTTATCCTAATTTTTACCGTCGGTAATATACAGTATTTTGCCTTATTGTTATTGTATCGCATACTTACAGATAAAAATAAAATAATGAATAATGAAAAAATGTCTCACGTCAGCATTAGTTGCGATAATCGTAACCCTCCATCCTCCTGACGGTCGGAGACCGGAGGGTTACGAGATAAGACTGATATTATCGACGGTATGGGCAGTTTTTGCCAGACTCGTGATCAGATTCGTCCTTTTTTTTCCACTTTCCAAAATCATGACAGACATTCTAAACACATGGAGTTGATCTTTATTGTATGACAACGTCATCTGGAACCCTTAAAACAACATCATGAAAATATTTGGCAGAAAAAACGACAAAAACTTGCCAAAAGACTGACCGAATATATCCATAATCCATAGCGGGGCCAACTAGTGATTTTGAACGTCGCTATTGCTTGGCAACAACCAATCAGCGTGACCCAACCAAACACGCATCTGGACGAGCCATGGCTGTCGTATGCGTATCGGCCATTCCAGCTTGCAAACTCACCGCCTGTGTGTGTAAGCACCGATCCCCCCCGGACCGAGTGCGCAGGATGCAGGCTATGTACACACACAGGCGGTGAGTTTGCAAGCTGGAATGGCCGATACGCATACGACAGCCATGGCTCGTCCAGATGCGTGTTTGGTTGGGTCACGCTGATTGGTTGTTGCCAAGCAATAGCGACGTTCAAAATCACTAGTTGGCCCCGCTATGGATTATGGATATATTCGGTCAGTCTTTTGGCAAGTTTTTGTCGTTTTTTCTGCCAAATATTTTCATGATGTTGTTTTAAGGGTTCCAGATGACGTTGTCATACAATAAAGATCAACTCCATGTGTTTAGAATGTCTGTCATGATTTTGGAAAGTGGAAAAAAAAGGACAAATCTGATCACGAGTCTGGCAAAAACTGGTCAAAACTGCCCATACCGTCGATAATATCAGTCTTATCTCGTAACCCTCCGGTCTCCGACCGTCGGGAGGATGGAGGGTTACGATTATCGCAACTACGTCAGCATGTGCTTATTGTTTTTGAAAATTTTCTGATGCAAATCTATAACTTTAATTCTCATGTCATGGCCTAAAAAACACATAGGCCTATTCCCCCCAAAAACTTTGACATTCTTCCAAACTGCCTCAACCCTGATTATGGTAAGGACGTCAGGTGAACCATTAATAGTATAAATTTTCAAAAATAAATACAGTTAACGCCCCAGTGGGCAGTGCAATCCTGATGGAGCCTGAAGGTCGAGTTGTCTCAACTACTGTAACGTGTAACCATCAACTGATCAATCATTGTAACACACAAACTGTTAGTGTTGTTACATACATATTCCAACCTAAAACAATCTCTAATTAAGACGTCTCACCTCTCCAGCCTTGTCACCGGCATCAGCAAGCACCCCATAGTCTTTGTACAGCTGTTCCACAGTCACCATGTTGGAATCTCGTTTCGCAAATGACCGCTATCCAAGCCCAACGTACTTCACTGGGATTTCGAAGAATCACGCTTCACAGACTACAGCAATGGACGCCGCGTGGATACTTTTTCGTCCCAAGAGGGCGCTATAACAAATTTTCGCGGATGCCCGTTTTTGTGTATAATTATGGCTCGTGTGTACACCAAAACCACTGTTTTAGTCGGATTGAAATTCACTCTTGATTGAAATAACTCGGGATCCCTGCAGATGATTTGTCTCTAGCTAGTTTCAATCGATTAGAGTAAATTTCAATCTAAATATTTAAATGGGAGTTGGCTTTGATTTTAGCATGGAAGGCCCAATTGAAACTTATGAAACAGAGCCGGGTAATGCAAATCACAGATTACAGAAGTTTACCTTACTAGACTAACATTGGTTTATTATATTCATTTCCTTATTAATTCAGATTTCTACACGAGTAATCTCTGTATTATTGTGGTTTTTTTTGTGAGAACTGGCATCGACAACTCAGTTTTAGAGATCATTTCATTATTATGTGAGATGTATCTAGTTTTAATTTGTGTTTGTTTGCTTATAAAAAAGTATGAGGCCGCACATTAACAATAATAGTATTTGATGGTCATGCCTGCATATAATGTTTTGCAAGTGTGAACTTAAAGGGTCACAATTTTACCCTCCCCCCTTTACACGGGGAACCAAATGATATTTTCAAATAAACCTTTAAATAGTCACACTTTGTTTCTTTACAAACACTGCACAATATAACCTGAGCTGTGTGTGCGAGCAGTTCCTCCGAACATCCATTGGTTTCTAGTGTTAACGTGAAACGGGGGACACGAGAAGTTGTTTTTGCTTACACGCAAAAACCATTAAATTCGATTAAAACATCCTTTTTATCCTTGATCTTACTAATTATCAAGCCTTCAAGACAGCTAATAAAAAAAGCTCACTTTTCATAGATTCATCCACTAGGGCATTGGTCAGGTCAAAAACTCTGATGTGATGCGGGTATCCGTTTTTATCGGAGTATAATATCCAGATCCAGATCATGATCAGCTAGTTACCCAAACCAGTCGTATTACATTACAAAATCCATAATTATGTGTATTCTTTATAATGTCACAAAGATTTAATGTATCCTTTCAAGTTGTTGATACACATCAAAGCAAATAACGCAACACTCAAACCATTTTAGTATAAAACATCCTTCGTGAGCCACTTTACACGAGAAGCCGACACCGTAGGGAAACATAAAATCAAAAAGCAATGATTTCAATTATTGATACCATAGATTGATTATTCATACCATGTAATCTAAAATTTAGCTGCAAATGCTACAAATGCAATAGTTACCCATCTAAGATAAATGCTCACCATGCAGAGTTCATACGCAAAAAGGAGACACCCTATTAATTCTTAACTATATTAGTATAAACCGACGAAGAAACGGCAAGCTAGTCTCAAGTAACATTGAAATTGGCTTCTAAAAAGGTAAAATATAGGATTGATTATTCATACCATGTAATCTGAAATTTAGCTACAACTGCTGTGATTTATTCAAGAGTTTGAATACATATCTTCATTGATAAATCTAAATTAACGCAAATGTCACATGTTAAAAAATACCAAAAAATCCATCTCAATTATGGAATGACTCGTACACATTTACACCACTTCAACAACAGCTTTGTAGCTATAGCTAAGCAATGTACCGTGCAGTCAGTTAGTCAAAACAAAACACAACGTGCATCTGGCCAGCAGAACTCTTGGAGCAGCCGGGAGGTTAAAAAATAATCCAATGGTTACCAAATATGGTCAAAATTTTTTTTTCAATGGGCCAATAAGGCCAAGATTCCATGTAGTCCTCACCCCTGGTATACCCCACAAGCTTGTAGACTCCCATTGGACAGACCCCAACCAGTGCGGAGTAAGGAGTGTTGAAAGACAGCAGCCACCTGTCTCAGTGTAGTAATTGATTGACCCTGTGTCAAGTATTCCCTTGGGACAGGGTGGTATGCCTTTGTGAAAACAACTTGCGCCGCAAACTGGTCGTAAATAACACAAGTCTAAGTCTTGACTGGCACTCCAATTCACCCCCACAGTGATTTATAACGGTTTTGGGCTTGCAGGGCGGGTTATTGACCTTAAAGACAGGGTGGACGATTTTTTAACCTCCTGGATACAGGGAAGTTGTTGATTAATGTGTATGCTCCGAGGGTTAATTCTAACTCCATTCTACAATTGATGTGATTGAGAGAGAGAGAGAAAAATAATAATTGAAAAAAAAAATACAAAAAGAGAAGAAAATAAATACATTTTAAGATTCCCCTCTTTCTTACATGCTCGGAGGCATGGCATGTGTCGTGTCCGACGTCCCAACTGACGATCCTGGTGACGTGTATGACGTCATCTGTATGCAACGTGACGTGTCTCCCTTTGTCGTAGTCGCATCAGCGGGTTGTTTTCCCAAAGCATTGACGTCCTCAATTCGTCCACTAATTTTACCGCGCACCTTAAAAATAAGAATTAAAAGGACACATTGCCTTCAAATCTTTAAAAATTTTGCTGTTTGGAATTGCTCCTTATCCTTTTTAAGAGTTGCTCACACAGTAAAACACATACAGTGTTATGTGATTAAAAACATACATTTTCCTCTGGAAATACAACCAGTGGGACCACACTCTACATAGAAACACACGGTCCGCCATTTGGTGGAGTCAAAAATTCGGTTCTACAAATGGCGGACCGTGTTCTGTCACGAAACCAAACAAAAACACACAATTTTATGTGATTTTTATGTGAATCATGATATTCAACTTTTACAATAATTATCTATCCAAGTATATTCATTTCATACCAAACCCTTTGTATAGTCCAAAAGCGCCCAATCCGAAGGCAATATGCCCGTTAATAGTCTGGTTCCCTGAAAAAAGATTCCTTGACGACTCTTGTTTGAACAGTTTGCGATTTTTGGTCTGAGACCTAGTCTAACCTTAAAGCTAGAACTAGTAGAAGATGATTGGAGACATTCGGGTCGCTAGGGGAAAGCATATTTTGCAATTGGAAATCTGCAGCCATTGATTATTCCAAGTTAAAATTTCTTTGTATCTGGTGATCGAATTATTGGAACGAGATTAGCCTAAATCACAAGCGAAAACAAATCTCACCTCTTTATTTCCGATGATGAAAATGGCAAAGAGCACAACACCCTGCAAACAATAGAAAAAGGCCTGCTTCAGAAAAATATTGGAAGAGGGGAAGGACTGTCTTAAGTTTACTGCATGGGTGTGCCAGCAGCGCAATGCGCAGAAGAGGCGTCGCGTGGGGTCTGCGTCTTTTCACTTTTGCAGGCCATGGCCGACATGGCGCCGATTTCTGGTTGAATCTCTGGAGCTTTAGCATGTGCAGGTTTGTCGGCTGGAGTTACCTTCTGAAGTTCCTGCTGTGTTCTCAAAAGTATTTCGTGGCGCCATGGAGCTGACATCTACGTGAGGTAAGTGAGGTGTGTTGTAGCCAGATTACTCGGGGCAGTTTTGGACGGAGTGAGCGCGAGTTGTGAAACCCAATTGAGGTGATGGGGGATTTTGAAGCATCGATAGGTTTCCGTGCCGTCTGTTGTAGAGCAGGGTCCAATTTCATAGAGCTGCTTACGCTCAAAGAGTAGCTTAGCACAAACAATGTTGCTTGTCAGCGTAATGTTATCAGTCACAATGCCATGTTAAATGTACCATTTGTGAATGGTATCCTGCTTCTTTTTGCTTAGCAGAAAATCTAAGCACCATTTTTTTTTTGCCGCAAGCAGCTTTATGAAATGGGCCCTGTTGCTGTGTGATGGTGTGGGGCATGATATGTAGACCTAATGAACAGTGATTGTGAATAACTCGTAAGCATACTGGATCCGTAAGGTTTCACAGGGTGAGGGTGCCCGCCCGTGGGCTGTTTGAGTTTGAAGATTGTGGGTACCCTCTGGTGTTGCCGAGTTTAATCTTTGCCGAGTGTAGGTGTCCGTCATACTAGACAAAGACCCCAGGATTTATTTCTTCGAACTCTTGGCACCGATACTAAAGTTAAAATTGTAAGCCTATTCAGATTAAAGTTTTAAACAGTTTTTAAAGTTAAACTGTTTTTCGTATTGTAAATTTATATGAATCATTACCAATCATTTATCACACCTATCACTATAACTTGACTGGTAAGGGAATTTCATAGCCTAACCATCCATTTAAAACAAAATGTTCTGTTTCAATATCAATTGCCACTATTATTTGTAACCGACCCACTGCATTCAGCAAATCGATTTTCTAAATACCCTCAGCAAAAGAGTCATTTTTGTGTGTTGCAAAAATTTAAAACATCTTAGAATGTACAAAATGCTCAGTGTCCCACCTCAGGAATTATTTTATTTAGGAAAGTATAATGATTTTCCCAAAATAAATTATTCTGCTCATATGCACGCGTTTAATGGCGGCCTACGGTGCAAATAAGTTTTTTCCGTTTGTTAAGTTCAGCGAGAGAAAATTTGTAGCGTCTCCCCATACATTGTTGATTATTTTTAATTAATCCCACCTTTAAAAAATAGCTTATTATTTTCTTCAGATATAAATAAATTCTACTCTTTAATCCAGTTTTCTAGTGCCGACGATAAACAGTTCCTTTGAAAATGAATGTATAACTCATGGGATGCCAAAAGGTAGTATTAAAATAAAATTTAGATCATAGTTTGAGACCTGTTGTCAGCAAGGACTCCCCTCATCCCTGAACATATTTTTTCCTCTTCGAAGTTGAGATGCTCAAATAAAAAAATATAAATAAATAAATAAATAAATAACAATAAACAAAACAACAAAAAGCCAGTTTTTAAACTGATGGGTTTACCTGAAAACTGTTGAGTGTAGTAAAGATGTAATCAAATATGATTAGACTTTCGTTGATGGCGAGGAAGCCAAACAACCACGGCAAGCCCGACATCGGCATAAACACCAGAAATGCTTTGGCAGTAGTCCTATACACACAACACGTATGAAAACATTTATTTGGAATGGAAACGTAGTGAACAAAACAAAAGACAACAAAACAAAGCGTCAAAAAATAAAAACAACTTTAAAAAAGAGGAAAATATTACCTGAATTTGTTTGCTTTCATCTTGGTAATATCCCTATCGATAATTCGATTGATCTCTCGTAGGACAGACACTAACATCGCAGTGTTAACCTGAACACGGAAAGTTATAGTAAATAAATCACACAAGGAAAGGGCAGGGGTAGATGTGTTGTACGTCAGCTTTTATATAGTAAAATAACTCATGAACCTTCAGTTTTCATAACACGTATACAGTGGACAATTTCATCGATAAACGCCTCTTGAAAAGTACTATACGGTGGTTTAAGTTTACGTTGTGGATGTTATTTTCTTCAACATCAAATAGTTTTCCGATTGTTAGGAAGTTGATTTTTTGAGAGAAAGAATGAACAAAAATATCAAAATAAAGCACATTATCAAGAATGCGACAGTTAAACATTCATAACACTATTTTACTATTGATTTAAATCATTCCGCTTACTCTGTTCACAATAAAGACACCAGCCTTACAAAACTCATCAAAAATTGTTATACATTGTAATGGGAAACTCTTGAGGACGCTAGATGGCAGCGGGCTTACCATTTTGTTCACTGAAATGTGCGCATGCTCACACCTACGTAAACTGACGATATTACCTGGCAAGGTCTACTGCCACCTTTCGTTCCAAAGTCTACCATAGGAAAAACAATTACTGCTCATTGAGAGTCTCTTACCACGATGATGACCAAGACCGGTCCAGCGAAACCCCATATCAGACCATTGCGCACCGATAACCAGCAGCTAGTAAAAAAAAATGAATAAAATAAAATAAAATAAAATAACATCTATTATAACAATAATGTTACAGACGCACAATCTCAATGCCGTCTTTTCATTCTCCTTTGTTCTGATAATGCTAAGAAGAAATGCCCAAGGTGCATTTGAGTTGGTCGAGTGGCCAACTCGCAGCGCAGAAGTTTACGTCGTGACGATGCACTAAGTAAAGGGGGAATCATCGGCGATGCTAGACTCTAATTCTAATTCAAATCACTTTTGTTCATAGATAAAGGAAAAATGCAAGTGTCCTGACCAGTGCTCCAGATGATGGAGGCACGCATGACTATACAAAACAGTTAAAAAGACAAGTTAAAGCTGCGAGAAAATCAAAAAGAAAAAAACTAAATACTAATATAGTGAAATTCCTGACAAGTTAACAAAACTAGTAACAAGGGTTTTAAAAAGACGTGAGCTCAATTCTATGGCTTTGCTTACCGTGGGATTGTGCACTTATAATTACGCCCTGGCATGGCCCATAGGAGTACGCGATTACAGGGCGCCGTAGCCCAGAATTCTTTGGTAATTAGCAGCGCCATGAAATTGGGCACTTTTGACGTTAACACTTCGCCCACATCACTGATATTATGTTTACTTACACTTTATCATTCGTCATGTTGTCTGTAGATATCCCTACAGCTGAAGTTATTACAACTTGTACTAGCGGCAAAGCTGTAACGTAAATGCGAGAAGAATAGTTCAGGATAGTAGTTATAACAACCAATTATTAAAAAGGAATGTAGGTGTATAATATTATTGATATTCACCTGACGTCATCATCACAATATTCTAAGTTGCACCATTTTGAGAGTCAATGTATTCGTGTTTTCTACAACCAGTGACTGTAGTTTAGGGAACGCAGCATTTACACGTTCACGAATTGACTCACACAATGGCGACGGGGCATGGCAATAGCACCGTGTGACGTCTGTGCAAAGGGGTCACTATAGGCGTCGTGCAGTGACGTAACTAGCTGTAACTACGCCCGCCATTTTGGAAGGCAAGCACCGCGATCGCCTGTGCCACATCGTGCGGTATATCATAGCCCGGTGCATATGTAGCTGACGTTATTTTTCAAAGGAGAACTTCTACGTCGAATCATAACTGATAAAATTTAGCCTATACTGAGTAAAATTAGAGGATTATGTCACGGATCGATATTTGTCGAAATTAGTAATGTTGTGGTGAAAATGTATACTGATAATCGTCCGGTAGTACTGCGTGCATATTATTATGCCTGCTGTCCAAAATGGCCGATAAACATTTGTAGATGTCAATGAAGTGACGTCACGTGCATGATCTCTATACCATTATGCTTGTTTACAAAGGAAGTGACATTTCAGGATGTTTCCTGGTCAGCAATATTGGTATGAGAAATTTCACCATGATACTGTTCAGTAATTTTCACATAAAATCAAACTTTGAGACGTACCCATTTCTTTAATTCAGGTTTTAAGATGGATGTAGGGTCATTATGTGTTCATTATTGAATTGAAGTGGGGTAGGAATTCGTGTGTATACAATAACAGTTTGCTTAAAATGAACGAAGCAGATACGAACCCCAACCTGCCAGAGAGTACTCTTTCAACTTTGACCCAGAACTGAAAACCCTGACCACACTCAAGTACAAGTGGAATGTCTCCACTAGCATCCACGTGAACGTAGCGCTCAAGAAGTAAAACAAGGCGATCGATATGACTTTACAAAACACCTGTAAAATAGAGTGAAACTTTCCAATTAGAATTACACGGGAAGTGTTATAAGAAGAGACAGTGTCATGGCTTGGGGTGCAGATCAGTAAGAAACAATAATTATTAAATAACACTTTCTAAACTGGGAATACTTCCTCACCGCCACAATGGTGTAGAGTCAGCGTGGATATAACAGGCCTGTCTGGACATGGACAACGGTAAACTACCAGCGGGAGACGAGAAATACCCAAAGAGAAATGAATGAAGTTTTCTTCGTCAAATAAAACCATTTTTATATAATGGATGATCCCTAAGGGAAGGAGTGGTTTGATTGGGAGTGAAGTGTACTTTCAAGCAGAATGTGAAGAGGATAATTCGGTAAAGGAATCAAGAGGAAAGCAAAAGGCTCCAGTCTGAAGCAAGATTCGACAGGTGGAAGACGGAGATATAATTTCAAAAGGAAAGAGACATACTATTCAACTTATACCTGATACTTGGTCTGGCCAATCCCGATGAAAAAGATGAGCTGTGAAAAACAGATTGCCACTAAAAGCTGCGTGTGGATGATTCTCTCTTCTTTCATGAGTCTGGGGTAAACCGGAATGAATAAAAATCCCTATCAGTGATCAACGATAACTCGTTTTGTTCGAATGCTAAAGAGACAAATAACTTGGATGGCGTATGTATTTTTTGTTGTAAGGAAGATTCTTTTCACTAAAAGCCTTACCCTCCCACTTCCTTGTATATCCTCTGCTAAAAATGAAGGACTCAGGACTGAGGGTGGTAGGCCCAAATAACAATTGCTTACCACTGGGTCAGGTATTTACTATTCAGATATTATCCATGTCCAAAAATGTTTGTGTGAATTGTGTGAGAGGGGAAAATGGGAGGATTGAGGTTTCTTTGGAGTGTTTACATTTTTTTACTAAGGCCGTGTCCTATTTGATGAATTTGGCAGTGGCTACGGCCGGAACGCCAAAAAGTCGTATTCTTCAACGTTGTCGTTGCAGCCATAGCCGTAGCCAAAGTCGCTTAATTCGGACACGGCGTAAGATTATAATGTCAAGGCCGAAGCTGAAGACAAAACAGTCTGGATCCTAGTTGTTAGTCGTGCTTGAAGAAGTCCCGCATTTTCTCTAGACATATATTGGGTTATTCTTGGCCTGGGTGTGTACCCCAGGGTGCCAGACCTTCTTCCCATGGACACCGTTACTCTTACTTTCTTTGAAATTTATTAGCAGTTACTGTTACTCGTTGGTTATTTGTATTTATGTATGCATTTATTCATTTTTTGTTATTACTTTTTATTTAATTCATCATTACTAATGTTTTTTTTTCAGTACGTGTTTTTTAACGGATAATCAAAGCCATGTTTTGAACGAAAAATGGGTCTGTCCCCGTGACCCAGTTTCCTGGTCAAATCTGACCCAAGACTTTTAAAGGTCAGGCTTGGGGTACATTGGGGCCTCCTCCACAGTACTATAGCCGTGGTGTGCGTGACAATGTTGGGGCTTAACATTAATCATGAGTTCAGTAAATCAAACCTCAAGTACAGAAAGATGGCAATAGTCAGACATGAAGAGATGACTGTCATTATGCAACCCAGCATGCTTATAGTATGTAGCGCCCTCTCGTGCAGTTCTCCAGTCTGAAAGCAAATGGATTATGACAAAAAACCAAACATAATATTTTCAGGTCATTTGTTATAATATACAAAGCTGTTAGGATTTAGCTACAAGTTATAATCGAGGAAACTGACTGACCATGCGAACAGTAAAATCCATATACTTTTTTGACGACTTTGTAATCCTAAGTCTTATTCGCTGACTACAGAGGTTTTGTATGCGTGCTATCCAGTTTATGCCTGTGACGTATAGTATGCTATGCCTACCTTTGGCGTAAATCTGTGTTGAAAAGTGGAGGGGATGACTCTAACATTTAAACATTAACATTTTCACGTTTTTTTTTATTGCCAAGGCAGATCCAAGATAGGCCTCTTTGGTAAAGGGGGCAAACACTCATGCAGCGCGAACCAGTTTTAGCAGAGTTGGGTTCGGGGCCCGCTGAGGGGCCCAAGGATTTTTCTTTAATGACAATTCTCTTCTGTGCTTCTGGAGCTTTTCAGTGTTATGTTTTGAGCAAAATAAGTTTGAGCGTTTCAGTTTTCGCCACAGGGCCCCGAAAAATTGTAGCAGATGAAGATATTCGCTGGGCACTTTGAAACTTTCTTCGAGCAGCCCTAACCCTAAGGAATAGTTATACACACACTGTGTATTGTACAAGCGCTACACATCATGTGCTGGAGTTTTGGGGCATAGGCATAACAAATATGGCGAAATGCGACTTAAGTCTTAAGTACTTGGTCGTGCAATGACAATGGCCCGACGCTGTGATCGCTGGACGCTGAGACTTTCCATTGCAGTCTGTCTGTGGTCGACTACAAACTGCGTCGTGCGTCAACTTTACTTCCACGCGACCATAGCCTTAAACCGCCCCGTCCGGCTGACGCGCGTTGATCAAGGCTGCAATCCCGGTCATATCTCGTTGGGCCTTCTCGCCCAATGTTGGCTTTCATTGTGCGGTCTGCGCCCCAGTTGGGATCAACAACATTGAACGGGGGAGCTTGTGTTATTATTTTCAGTCACAGTTTTGGCCGGTATTGTAGATCATTGCCGAAACCGTTATTTCGGGTACTAACTTTATTCAACGTTGTATTCGACAATGAAAATTGCACACCTTATAATCTGAAACACGCATAATAACAGAGAAGCTTGTCAGGTGATAACATCGGCAGATGATGGCGCCCTTCTCTATTACGGTGTCACACCCACTGCTGTTCCATGAATATCGCTTGCGACTCGCGGAACTGATTTAATAAAAAAACAAAAAACAAAAAAACATCAAACATGAAAATAACATCAACAGAAAAACACTTCCGAGGGTAAAATTTAATCAGAAAATTACATTTCAACACAAAAGGGCTAATGGCATTTATTGTGTATGTGGAGAAATGTTTTGCCAAATTGTAAACATTGTGGCCGTTGTGGATTACCGCACGAGTCACGTGCAAAGTTTTTGTCAAGCGCCATGTCGACACAGAGCACTTTGTTTGTGCGGCACCTAAATATAACCCGCACCTACAAGCAGCCTCAATCCTGTGTCGAACTGAGATCCGGGCCTTCAACTCGACATCGAATTGTATACTGGGCTACATTTAGGGACAGGGCCGAGGCTATTATCTTTTAGGTACCGGGATACATTTGGGTCCCAGCCAACATTTGGGTGCCACACAAGTGCCAAACTAAATCGACCGAATCGGTAAAACATTGTAGAATAAGAACAAAGCGATTTGCTTTGTACCGCATTTATCATACAGCGACCTTATGATCCTATTTGAGCGAATCATGTAGGACTTTTTGTGGATTTGGATCGCTCTGGAGGGGTGGGGTGGGGTGGTAATAAATAATATCTTAAAGTTTTAACTACACTGACCTGGCCTGAATTTTCTTTTCGAGCCACACACAAACTGGAATTCTTTCTGGAACCTCATTCTGAAAAATCCAATAAGATAATTAATGTAACTGTCAAACTTTACGCTGTAAAATTTCCGTGTCAGAATTGATGCGGGTTCCATGGGGCCTGACCTATTTCTGGGTTAGTATGACCCGGAATGTGTCCAAATGACTTAGAAATGGGTCAAACTAACGCAGAATCCAAGTTTAATTCCCACATTGTAACCACTTTCAGGGTCAGCCTGACCCAGTCATGGGGTCAGGCCACCTGGGACATGGAATCCGGGTCAATTCTGACCTTGGAGGTTTTAGAGTGCATATACTGATTGAGGGATGACTGCTAGGTGCTAGGAATTATTATGACAATGTGACACCATGATCATGATACCTTCCTATCGCTTACCTTCAACTGAAACCCAACAGTAACTGGCTCAGTGAATGGGGTTAGTTTGACTGGGATCAGAGCGACTGTCACGAGAGGAAATGGAGTCTCCAGTTTATCACACTGGAACTCACTGAATGGAAATAATAGCAATTATTACAATTATTGTTTTCCCGAAGACCGTTAGTTGAAACGTTGATTACTGAAGCTGACCACTCTGTACATACGCCTACTGATATGAACAACAAAAAATTAATATACACGATTTTTTTTTAAAGTTTTGTTTTCTACAAAGTTACCCTTTTATGTACAATTCCCACTCCCTATATCACAAATAATGTAGTATTAAGTCATTGAATTTTAAAATTGTCCCTTCAAATTGTTTGTCAAAATAGCATTTTTTTTAACAGTCAGTAATGTTAACATTTTTCTTTGTTACCTGAGTCAACAACTCAACATTGGGGGTTTGTGGTGATAGGATGCAACGTTAAAAAAGTTGTGGGCAAAAATGGGGTAAGGTGTGCACATTGTTCCCCCCGTGCAAATAGAGTTATTTTTTCGTGTTGATTATTGATCCCCAACGGCTTAAAAAAAAACGGAAGCGTCATTTTGTTAAAAACGGACCTTTCATCCCAGCAACCACTTTGCGGCAAAACTTTATCCACCTTCTCCATCTTCATGACTAATAGTGACCGGCATTTAGTTCCTGTCAAAAAAAAGTGAAAGAGTTTTAAATGTTTTTATACGCGTCGATCCGTGAACAGCAACGAGTTTTAACGGGATCCAGGGTGGTAGGACCAACTGAGCACATCCGCGGTTTATTTGTATGCACACGAATAATGGGAATGTCGCTTTGAACACCAAGGTCCAAACAATAGAGGAACAAAGAGGGACCTCGGTTTATACGTCTGTGCCCCTTTCACAAGAGTATTTGGCACCAAATGGCGACTGAAGACAACGTGAACATTATGAAGAAACAAAATGACTCAGGATTGCACTAAGAAATATTCAGTGTGTGTGTGTGTGTGCGGGGTTAAGTATTAACAATACTCAATTACTATTTCAGTAGTAAACTATGAAGAAACGCTAGGTGGCAGCAGACTGATGTGGTACATTGTTAACGTTTACGTAAATCTGAGCATATAAGTCTGTGTCCGAATTAACGGCTTTGGCTGTGGCTATGGCCGGAACGCCGCAAAGTCAACAGCCATAGCCGTAGCCGAAGTCGCTTGATTCGGCGGATACGGCCTAACATTTCCGAGAACACTGAATTTACCTGGTAAGTCTGCTGCCACCTAGTGTCCAATAAAGTTCTCCCATTGAAACACTTGGAAAATGAATTGAATAAATTGGAAATGTAAAAAAAAAAAAACACGTTTATTTTTTTTACCATTATCTGTGATTGCAGAGTTCGGCACATCCAATATAAGCCAAGATGATTCTTGATTAACTCTGCTGTAATTACCGCAGCCTTCCAAAGTTGGATTGCCCAGACTCCAGATTTCAACATCTATGTTGGAATAAAACGGAGAAAAAATTCAATAGAGTGATACTTTTTTAATGTTTACAAACAAATTAATTGCTCATTTTATTTTTTCATAGGATTTTAAAGGAGTGAAGCAACCTGGCTGACAATGGGATCAATATTACCTAAAATTATAAGCGAACGGGCAAGCCTTTTCATCTCAGTATTTACACCAGACTCTTCCCTCAGCCCACCCCACCCTCTTTGTTTCCCTCTTCATTGGTCATCCCTTGCTTCTTCTAACTGCTTTTTGTTAGAAGAAGCAAGGGATGACCAATGAAGAGGGAAACAAAGAGGGTGGGGTGGGCTGAGGGAAGAGTCTGGTGTAAATACTGAGATGAAAAGGCTTGCCCGTTCGCTTATAATTTTAGGTAATATTGATCCCATTGTCAGCCAGGTTGCTTCACTCCTTTATAATCCTATGAAAAAAATAAAATGAGCAATTAATTTGTTTGTAAACATTAAACAAGTATCACTCTCTTGTATGTATGTGTTGTGTTGCCTTTGAGAAAGACTCTGCTAGGGTCGAAACGTGAGGCCATTAACACTTTTTTTTGCCTTTTTTGTCTTTACACTTAAAACGCATTAATGGGCTATTTGTGGCAACAAACGGTTTTTCTGTTGTATAACAATATTAATAAACATTGTTAGGATGGACGTGATACACGTTTAGAGAAAAAGGTACAGGGTCAGTTTTTTTATCAAAGGAAACGTTTTAGGTTCAAGGTGATTATGAGGATCATTAACCAAAGCAAATCCTCCAGAGAAATATTTCTGTCTGAAATACTTTCATAGTCTAGACAATAATATCACTTGAAGACAAGGAAGTCCACATAATCACCATGAAATATGTAAATAGCACATCACGCGTGCGCACTTATGACACTACTGGTGGGCAAAATGAGGGACCATCGCGCCTTTTCGTATGGGGCTGATGGCGTGACGCACACTCGTTTACCCACCAATGTGTCTGTGTACGCGTGCGCGATTGTCATTAGCATACTTCATGGGAAGGGCTACTTCAAAAGGGCATTACGTTGTTTTATTCAAACGGAACCTGTTAATTTGACGAAAATCTGGTTCAGTGTGTATTTTTTGGAAAAGCTGGGGATGAAAATGAATTGTTCAAAGTTGATTGGGGTTAACAACCAGGAAGTTAGTAAATATACTTGTTGTTACACTCCAATAGAATCGAAAAAAACAACACAAACTTCGTCCCAATTACCTGTACCCCCAGCAAAGGGATGACCTTTGACCTGAGTGGTAGAAGCCCATTTGGCACTCGTCAAGAACCCTTGAAGTAGAGCTTCCAGCAAGTCAGGAATGAGTTCCACTTCTCTCTCAGTCGTAATATTTGTTCCATAAACGCATTCCCATGTATTTGTGATTTCATTAGGACTTCCCATTTCAGGATGTGGTATGTCTTCTTCAAACTGTGACAAAAAATAACCAAACACTCTGATTCAGAATGAGACTTGATATTCATGTCATCGGTGAATTGTTAAAAACAGATTTCTGAAGTTATGCTTAAAAACAAGTAAACTACATAATTATAGACAAAAAGGTTTTGATCTCTATCTCTGGTGTGTCAGGTTTTTGTTTTGTTTTGAAAGCTAGAATGATAAGCTGGTCCCGTTTGTTTTTGCTTCGTTTTTTATTTGCCGTTCCCAAAGTATTACCTTGAAAGCCAACTGTGAAACAAAAGAACAAAAAGTTATCACTGACGTTAGATTGATAATTGCGCCAACGCGTGTTCCCAATTTGCTAGTTTGGACGTCACCGATTGTGTCGAATGGTTCAATCTTACTCTAAAACTGCGCCTGAGAAACACTTTTAATTTGCGTAGTCAGATGGTCAAAAGTGGCTTGCATTTATGTATTGGATTCTATAGGAATGATCTGGAAAATATTCGTACTAAACAAAAAAACTAATTGCCAACAAACCTGGTCGAAAAAGAAATTCAAAGAATTGTTGACGAAATGAAGAGTTTGCTGCGCATACAGTAGGGACGAATTGAGATTGCCTGTTATACATAAAGATGAAAAAGAGAAAATGCCATCGGAAAGGGGTGTGAATATTAATTACGTTAATTGTTTTGGCTGTAATTGTAGTAAATACCCTGTGCTTGGAAGGTCAAACTTAAATAGTTAATGTAATGAAGACTTTGTAAGTCGAGATTTCAAAGAAACCACGAGAAACAGTGGTTTGCAACGACCCTCTATTGGTGTGTGAATTTTAATCACGCTATTCGTTTTTGTCTGCAATTGCAGTAAATAGTGCGCTGTAAAGGTCAAGCTTAAATAGGTAATGTAATCAAGACTTAGTAAGCTGAGATTTCAAAGAAACCACGAGAAACCGTGGTTTGCAACGACCCTTTATAGAGCAGTATCAAACATTGACCAAATTCTTATCGGAAGGAGGGAATAGCTTGGGGCTAGGTTTTTATTTTAGGTTGCCATGGAAATTAACCATTCCATTCTATCAACGTTATGAAATCCCGTAACATTGAAAATATGGGTAGATGTGGGGGTACTTGGTATAATACTCTCTTCCTATACCCCACCCCTTTCCCCCCCAAATGACTTCTTTGACGGGTGCCTCACGAATCAGGAATTGGGATACCACCGAAGTTTTGTAATGGTAAACAGAAATAAAAAGTTGTAAAAGACAGGCTGTTAGGTGTAATAACGAATTTAACATTACCGGTACTGAAAGGCACATTGGTAATAGTTTCGCACGCAGATGGCGTTGGAAGGAGTTCCGTTGTCAACGTTGGAGTTGTGGTTTCTTGTGGCGTAGTGTGTTTGGTAGTCGGTTGTGTTGCTGTAGGCTGTGGAGTGGAAGGTTCTTCAGAGGTTTGACGCGTTGTTAATTGCTGCTGGGTTGTTTGGAGTCGGCTTGTTGTTGTTCGAGTTGTTGAATCGGCCGTTGTTATCGAAGCAGTGGTTAATGGAACTTGTGTAGTTGTCAGCACAACTTGTGT
Organism: Marthasterias glacialis; assembly: GCA_911728455.2. Lineage (NCBI taxonomy): Eukaryota > Metazoa > Echinodermata > Asteroidea > Forcipulatida > Asteriidae > Marthasterias > Marthasterias glacialis. The sequence goes on from OU452240.1 coordinate 3,022,309, forward strand.
TGTTGGTGGTTGGGTTGTTTCCTGTGTTGTTTGTCGTTCTGTTGTTGTTTGGGTGGTTAAATCTACCGTTGTTATCGAAGCATTATTTGATGGAACTTGTGTAGTTGGTGGCTCGTAGTTAATCTGTGAATGAGCAAAACAACAAACACGGCCACTAGTAAAGGCTTAAATTTATGACAAAATTGTATCGAGCATCATGATAATGCGTCTGTGACTCAGTTTTATTTAATATTTTTTTTAATGCACAGCAGCTCCAAGTATCCCAATGTCTTAAATGTACACTGTGGCCTTATGATTAAAAAACGATTATCTTACTTGCCACTTTTTAGATTTTAAATTAGATCAGTATACTTTTTTAGAAACTTTTCGTAAAGCCTATTATTTAATAACCAGAAATCATCAAATAAAACAAAAATAAGTCAAGTGCCAACATATATATCAGTGACTTCAGCTGCATGCTGAAGCTATAGCTAACGCAAATAACAGCAATTGGCTTTTGACTCACTGCTGAACTCGGTCACAGCACCCCCACCATTGTGATGCTGGGGCTCGGGCCGAGCGAAACTCGCTATAAGCCCCACAGATACATACAGCGACCGAGCACTCCATTACACGGACTCTCATATATAAATTATGAAATGAAATTGTATTCGTTGTTAAAAAAATAAGGTGGACACATTACAAGGGCTCTGTTTAGTTTGGGTAAGTTTGTGTACACCAATACCAAAAGGTGTAGTCCTTTAGTGTAATAAAAAAATCTCCAAAAGGCTAATTGAACCCATAATTTACAAATGCATTCAGGTTGGCTCAGTGGTTTCTTTCCCCGCCTTTCACCTCTGTGGACCCCGGTTTGAATCCCGGACTGGAGCCTTGCAGGTGGATTGGGTTTTCAGTCCCTACCTGATGGCATGGGTTTTCCCTATTTGGTGTTTCCTCCCACATCTAAAACTGACATTTCTTCAACATCTTCTCTACACCTTGTATCTTCAGGCCTACGGGTCACAGTGTAAGTCACTTTTGAAGGTCCCTTGGTTTCATTACCAGATTGATATAATAATAATAATGATAATAAAATGCATGGATGGCAACATGAAAACCGATTATCTATTTAGTGGTAAGGCTTACACTGATCATGGATACATTTTCGATCACGAATGATTCACCCGTTAACTTGCTTTACTCTGGCGTCACCTATCGCTTCACATTGATTTTGTACACCTGTTAATTTAATTGGCCTACAATTTGGTAAAACATTTTCATTTAACCTGCGGGCAGAAGAGCACTGGTGTAGCCGTAGTCATCATTCGTGTTGTTGGGCTTAATGTTGAAGGCCGAGTTACACTCTCGGAATTGAAAAATCTTTGGCCGCCTCCAGAGCCCACTGGATATGAATAAAAACAGTAAATATTTAGATTTTTGCCAATTCCAAATACGTAACATTGTTCAGTATAATATAACACATTTTGTTTTCATCAATGCAAATAATTTACCGCCAATACCAACTGACAATACTTTGTGGCATCTCTTTACAAGATTGTCGATTCCAACAAAGTCTTGTGAAAAATAAACGTGTAAATAAATGTACGATTTAGTGATAAAAGAAAAAAATTCATAAGGTTGCTCGAGATGAAGAATTTCTTCCAATGACCTGTTTTAAATCTGTTGATCGATTGGCAGTATTTGTCCATTCCCCCTTGCTTCTAAATGCATGCTTATAATCATAGTGTTACTTGTCTGCAATCTCTGCCTTCATAAGTGCAGATTCCGGCTCTTGCAAACATTGCTATGCATTTACCTGAATACCGCCTGTTTAGTAAACAGATACAGGCAGGAGCATTCGTTCGACTTTACCACAGACTGGTGACTGACCAACCAACTTAATAACCGATTAAAACATTATATAAAAATTGAGGATGAGCATAGAAAATTTGACTGATGCCGGACTCGAACATGCGACCTCTCGAATACCGTACAAGCGCTATAAACAACTGAGCTATAACCAGCTCTATAATGATGTCCTGTGCAATGACAAACAGCTTTGCTCGGTAGGGGACCAGTCGGAAGCCAAACCATATCTGCCGATAAGCCAGGGATCAGCCCCCGGATGTGATACAAACAAGCTGGTAAACAGCAGTAGGGCTGCGGGGATCATGCACATCGAATGGATGCAGGCTTTTTATGTTGATTTACAAAGAATATAAAATGCAACACGACACTAGTTTTGTCGATCGGCTGTTAGTTATTTGATCCGATCCGATCCGATAAGTTCGTGGGTCTGTCAGTTTGTAAGGTAGTTGTTTTATCGAACAGTTCGTTGATTTGATGTTTTCATCAATTCGTATCAATGTCTGTTTCGTGTTGGAATGTTTTACTCACTTGTCGTCACATCGAGGTTTGTGGAGTGTGAGAGTTGCCTTGTTCCTTTGAACCACAACACAGCGTAGCCTTTGATGGTATAATCTGTATTCTTCTTGAGATCTTTAAACTTTATTTCTTGTTTGTCCACAACAGAATACATCGGCTCAACAGAATTATCGTCTTTGTCCAGAGCGCCAACCAATTCAAAGAAATATTCATCAGCGTTACCAGGAACCTTATCCCAAGTCACCACGATTTCTTTCTTCTCAACCTCGGCACGAATCGCTGGTATCTGCATTGGAACTTCGGACGAAACAGTTAAAACAACAATGTATTTATTGAAGTGGAACAAAAATGTTGTGTGTTTTTCAGACGGTGTGTGCTTTTGTTCATGAAAATATGAAACTATTGACAAAGCACCAACTTGGTGCATTTGCTTGTCTCTTGTTTTCTCGGCACTTTCTAAGAAAAAATGTTTTGTTTCTGATTTTGACTTGTTTCTACACAAAAATTTCATTTCTCTGCTGTTGTTTTGGTTTTGTTTTTTGTACATAAAAGCATTCAATTTTAATCTTACCAAAGACAAAAGGGAAGTTTTAAAAGATAGATACGCCACAATAAATTGTGGTGCCTCGCTGATTTTTTAAGATAAAAAACCTATTGGTGTAAATCGGATAAAAAAAAAAACTAATTGTCTCCTCAGAAAACCAATCATTCCCCCAAAATTAGGTTTTTTTTTTAACTCATTACATTAAACATGATAATTATTTTAAGCTTCAATCTTAGCTACAACACACCACTTACTGGTTGCAACAGTTAGTGTGACAGGATCGCTCTCCATGGATCCATTGAACGTGAAAACAGCCACCGTGTACTCAGTTCCACCCTGAAGACTATCAAAGGTAGCTATTTTAGGATCATCTGCCTCGATGAGTTTCTTTGCGTTCGGACTGTGCCCTTCGTTATCTACTGCTGTTACATGGAAGCTGCTGAAATTGCTTCGACTTGTCCAATTAACCGTCAGCGAATCAGCGGCTATGTTTGAAACTGTGACTTCTTCAGCATCATTTGGGACTGGATGATGGTGGATTGAGAAAAAACAACATCTTATTAATAAGCCAAATCATGTCATCAATCCGGGCGTTTATGCAAATCGAAATAAGCACTGAATTATTTACAAAAAGCTTTCTCGTGCACGATAAAGTCAATTAGGCCTAACATGACAACTGTAAATTTAAACCATGTGTTGAGTTAAAGCTTTTAAACTTCGAACAGTCACTTTTTCTCAATCCACCAATCTTTCACCCTCAATACGATAATCGGTGAAAAAATATTAAATTGCATAAAATCTCACCTGGGCTGGCTTTTTTTTTCACGTCTGGAGCATTGTCACATTGTTCGGAAAAATCTTCCTGATTGACTGGAGCTTCTAAACGACAATTTAGAAAAAATAGATATGATTGTAAATCAGCCAGTTTCTTTATTTACTTCCCATCATGTAACAGTAATGACTAGGTTTAGGGCAGGGTCAGCTTTTAGTGGATGTGACGTCATCACCCTTTGCGTTATTACCATAACTAATAAAAATAATAATGGAGTCTTGGATAGCGCACGTATCTACCAACAATTACGTACCGAAGGCGCTTTCTATATTTTTTTAAGGCAGGTTTTTCAGGATTTTTTTTTTTTTTACTTTTTTATAAAAGCCATTTATGTAGCATCTTGTAACGGTTTGAAGGGCGCTGCAGCGCACTCACTCGGCAGCCACTGCCAGAAACACCAGGGCAAACCCCTTCTCTTATAAGCGATCAGGGTAACTGGGTTCTTGTACGTGCATTATTAGATTTTTTATTATTAGATTATTATATTTTGTTATTATAATTTTAGAGAGCTCGAGGTGCACTACAATTTCCGATGTTTTGGTTTTTAACTTTTAACGTTGGCTGAATAAATAAATAAATAAAAATAAATAAAAATTACACAACACACACGGGACATACGGCTTTACGTCCCATCCAAAGGTCGCAGCAAAATTGGTTAAGTGTCTTGCTTATGGACACAAGTGTCACGACCGGGACTCGAACCCACGATCTGCTGATCAGAACACCAGAGCTTGAGTCCAGTGCGCTTGACCGTTCAGCTGTATAAACATTTTATCGATACGAATAACAGCAGCATTACCCTATAAAGTGAAAAACTATAGTAAAAGTCATCAACTACCGCAAATGTTCAAGAGGAAAACACATAACCAACCAGACGGATATTTTATGGTGTCGCTATTCATTTGAGAATGGACTTCTTTGGTGTTAGGTGAGTTTCGGTAG